>MU716072.1:123838-140492 GCA_026770625.1 Nicotiana glauca
ATCGTGTGGCATGCTGACCACTTATGAATTATATTATGGGATCGTGTGGCACGCCGACCACTTATGAATTATATTATGGGATCGTGTGGCACGCCGTCCACTTATATAATACATTATGGGATCGTGTGGCGTGCCGTCCACTGTAAACGTATGCATTATGAAACTCGGAGTAGACCTGCTATTGTTTTTAATGTTCTGTTTTCATCTAGTACTCCCCGATAGCATGTCCCCTCCCAGCTTTACTTTGTATTATTTTATTACTGTTTTCTCACACTTGCATATTATATTTGCACAGGTTAATTATGGTAGGTCCTGTATAGCCTCGTTACTACTTCGCCGGGGTTAGGCCAGGCACTTACCAGCACATGCGGTCGGTTGTGCTGATGCTACTCTTCTGTGCCTTTTGTGCACCAATCAGGAGGCAGCTTACGGACCGCCGCAGCAGTTCTAGACCGGGAGCCGGTCTTCAGTCCAGAGACTCTTAGGTAGCTTAGCTGACGTCCGCGGGCTCGGAGTCTCATCTATGATATTTCAGTTTGTTTATTTGTATCGAGACAGACTCTTTTGTATTTTCTTTCAGACTGATGTTTTCAGTACTCCTTACTAGTCCGTGAGTAGTGACACCAGATACTGGGTAGAGGTGTATTTTGAAGCTTCCGCATTTTTATATCGTTTTGTTAAAACTAAAGTCTTCCGCACTTATTTAATTATTGTTAGAATAATATATTGTTGAGGGTGGATAAAGAAATGTTGTATTGTTTGGCTGGCCTAGCTATGTTAGTAGGCACCATCACGACGCCCGATGGTGGGATAAATCCGGGTCGTGACAGATGCTATCAATAGCAATTCTGATTAAAAGGAACGATTTCCATAGAAGTAAGGCCCACCATGGTCTTTGGCTTCCCAACGAGATTGGGACAGATCACAAAACACTCGCTCAGCGTATGGGCAAATCGAGTCCAGCCGGTCGAACCAGCCTGAGAGGTCCGTGATTGCACCAGGGTAAATTTCTATGGGTGCTTCAACAGAAGAAATTAAGCACATTGAATGATGTACCTAAAAAGAAGCAAGGAAATGCTAGATAGCGTATCTACTTACGTTCCGTGTTCCTCCTTTCAAGGAACGATATCCTTCCCACCGGGATCAAGTCAGAAGTCCTAACTTGGACAAAATGACTCATCCACCATTTGATCCTGACTTCTTCGATGCAATCAAAGAGGGGCCTCGAAACTTGGTAGTGGAGCTTAATCAGATCCACACGGAAGAGACGGGGGTTGTACATCCTGATTAGGTGATCGAGGGTGAAGGAATTCTCTTCAGTCATGTTTACATAATGCCTGATAATAAAGACAATGCGCCAGAATGAAGGGTGAATTTGGCCGAGTGTTACTCGATACCGTTGATAGAAATCGAGAATCACGGTGTCTATCAAGGGCAAGGATGGCCCCACCGGCCCAAGGGTAAATCGGTAAGTGTATACACTGAGAAAAAAGGCTTTTTAGGTCGTTATATCTTCCCCTCGAGAAGGGATCTCTACACGCACTGCATCCCCCCAGCGGCAATCAGTCTTTACCCTTCCGACATCTCTTATTGAGCTAATATACTAAGACACAGGCTCGCGACACCCTGTCTTCGAAGATGGTTTCTCGACCTTGAAATCGTAAGCCGTTGTAAAGAATCCCGGAATGCATTCCTCAACACAAGGAGTCACTACCGCTTTGCCTTTAGATTGAAGCAAGGAGGAGGAGGTCGCGTTCTCCTAAGAAGCAGAGGCGGAAGTTTTTGCCATTTCTAAAGGATTTCAGAGGAAAAGGGGGAACTGCATCTCGAAGAATGAATGAAACTGAAGGTTGAAGGAACCCTTTTGGGAGCTTGGCAGTGCAGAGAGTTATGAAGAATGAGAAAAAAGGGTATTTATAGAGGACCCGCACGGGCGTTGAAAAAGGCCAAAGGACATCCAGTCACTGTAATCAATGCAAAGGCTTTCAAATTGTTGTGTGCATGTAATCATTGTCACCCTATGACTTTCATCGTTACGCAAGTGCCAGTGGGGCAGGAATTCAAGGTCGTTTCTTAATATTTTCACTCTAAAAGCGCGGGGACTATCTGTATGCAGTAAAATTGGAGGGTCCAACTTTTTATCATTGTGACATCTCGTAAGAACATTTCATAGTTTCGAGATTATGGTCGAGGTTTACCAACAAGGGCTATTGACGCTCGACCTCGGGGCAATGCAGACCAATGGTTCTGATGAAAAAATGGGGAGTTCCCAAGGCACATAACTAGAGTAGACAAAGTACAATGGGCTATGTTCAGACCTGATTCACAGTG
Source organism: Nicotiana glauca (assembly GCA_026770625.1). Classification (NCBI taxonomy): domain Eukaryota; kingdom Viridiplantae; phylum Streptophyta; class Magnoliopsida; order Solanales; family Solanaceae; genus Nicotiana; species Nicotiana glauca. The sequence continues at coordinate 126,170 of MU716072.1, forward strand.
TCAGCTAGCTGTCCCATCCCCATATCTTTGTAATAAAGTATTTGTACTATGTTGGATTTGTCGACGCCCCCTTTTTCTCACGACATCGGGTTTACGACATTTGGGAAGACAACTCTATTTCCGTTTGGGATTTGGATTTTTTGATTTGAAGAGTCGCCACCTAATGATTAAGTGCATTAGGACACGAAGGGTTTTGAGTTGGAAAACCAGAGTTCGAGTAAGGGCTAGAAATTATCTCGAGAGGAATGTGTTTGGCACTCCTCAAGATCCACTAGTGTGGTTCCCGGCCATGTTACAATTGCGAATTTACAGATAAGCAATTAGGGCTCAAATAAAGGGGCTTGCACACAAGTTCAAACACATTTGAGAAAAAGGATAAGGCATAATTTTTATGAAAAGATTTGAATAGCTTATAGGGAAAACAAGTAAGAAAACACATAAAGGGAGGGGAGTCCTAGGTTTATAATCAATATGGATCAAATCAATGCAATATCCAGCAATCACTCCTCAGAAGAGGGGTCGCACGTGATATTAGCGCATCGGTCATCATATCCATATATACCCTTCCCACCCCGTAAAGGTATTAAGTGCAGAATAGTATCATTACTTGTTGCATGCTATTACCCATCCTAATCCTATCAGTCCCGGAGGCATATAGGACTACTAATCCTAAAGGGGAGGGAGTTTGGGAATTTTGAGAGTTTCAAAGGATAAAATTCTAAGGCGACATTCAAAACATATACAACAAGTTTTGGGAGAGCAGGTAAGCAGATATGGCTCAAATAACCCTCCTAAAATTGAATAGAAGCATATAGTTTAGCATGTCTTACACATACTGGTTTGGTCTGAATTAAATTAAGGCGTAGGATAGGTTGATTTACCACATATTTCCCAGATAGGGAGTCCAAATTAGCCCTGCTTAGATGTAGTTGTCAAAGCCTGACACAGTTGATTACTTACCTAACCGTTTGCCTATGTGTTAAACGGGACCTATATGCATGATATCTAGTAGTTTAGAGACGAAGACATAAACTGATTGTAGAAAAAGAATTATCAGTTACAAAGTCATAAGTTCTGCGAGAGTTAAACCAAATTACTACTAATTTTAGACTTAGGAGCGAGTGGACGATTCAGATTCATTTAGTTATCCCTATAGATATGCTTTTCTACGCGTGATTGATTTAGGACGTTTGTAAGAGTGCAGTGGTCCTATAGGCATATTATCTATATGATATGTAGAATTTTAGTAACAACTTATGGACATGGTATGTATATGAAGTGCAGAAAACCTATGAGCATGGTATCTATATGAAAATGCAGAGTTTAAAAGTAATAATCCTATGAACATGATTTCTATGTGAAATGCAGAATTTGAAAGGGTAAATATCTTATAGACATGGTATCTACGTGAAAATGCACAGTTTGAAAGTAATAATCCTATGAACATGATTTCTATGTGTAATGCAGAATTTGAAAGAGTAAATATCCTATAGACATGATTTCTATGTGAAATGCAGAATTTGAGTGGTTAACTATATGAAAATGTAGAATTTTAGAAACAGTATTTCCATATGGTCATGGTATCTACCTCTTTTTGCATGCATGATTGACCCTCCCTTTTACTAATACCCCAGCAGTTATTACAAAATTATTACAGACCGAATTAATCAGAAAGAAAGTAAAATTTGCATCAGTGATTACATCTACATCTAATAAGCCTAACTCAGATTCAGAGTCTAATAATATGAGATAAACCAAATTTTGGGGATCAGATTTTGAAAGCCTTTCTCTTATTTGGGATGTGTCAAAGTTCCTCGGAGCTTCAAAAACTCCAGGCAATGCTTACACCTCAAATATCCTTGTACAACTGATTTATAGTGCAGTGTGAAAGGGCGAGCCCTCAAATGTCCAAGTTCAGAGGGGACTCTAGGTCCCAAGACAAGGCTCATAGGAGGGGGGAAGAACTTAGAAGGTAGGAGTAAGTGTAAGTGAAGGGAAGGGAAACGGTAAGCTGGTGGTCATGCCCATCAATTTGAAGTGTTGGCAAACCCCTGACCAACTTGTCATTGTAAATTGAGGAGTTAGGACCTATTGAAGGTCAGGTTCAGCTTTGCACAGCAATTGGGATGCTGCCAGGCTATACCTTAACTCAGAATACATAGTGGAATAGGGATATGGGGTTCATAATAGAAGCAGAATGCAAGGAAAAGTGTAGGCAAAGGGCATGCTCAGCAATGGAATATACTGCACATCCTTCGGCTTACTTGGGGTCAAAATTCAATTCATGGACAAAAATTCATGTTGCCATGCCCCGAATCACCACTTATAAACATATAGAGGGTAATGGGATAGGGAGCAAATGTTTACAAGCAAAGAAAACAGTAGCATATGAGCATGTCAATCTTTGCAGGAAGTAAAACACAGATATAAAAACTATAATCAAACAAATTGGGATGATACTGGGAGTTGAATTAAGACATACTAGTTTTAAAAGAGACAAGCAAAAGAAAGAAGTCTTGTGAAAGCCAGAGTGCAAACATGAAAGTTCAGAAGAGGTGGTAAGAATTATAAGTGTGAAGTCTGAAGTGTATTTAGTTGTGTATTGAAAATGTTTGTGAAAAACAGGCCGTTCTTTTTATAGTGTAGAAGGCAAGCAGAAATAAGGTAAGAGAATAGTTTGAAAATTGATTGTCAATCTATTACACAAGGTTTCCCTTTAATTAAGGGATTCTGATTTCAAACGATAAAACTAATTAAGGAACTAAATTAATCAAACACTTTGTGTAAGGTAGTATAATAGGGGTAAGTACATAAAGGTCTATTTAAGGACAAGGTCTTGATAATACACGGTTGCAAACAAGGCAAAAGAATCAGTTAACAACCGGCAAATCAGAAGTCAAAGATTTTATATGAATGAACCCAGTCAGCAAAGGTGAAGAAAAGATTTTACTTAAGGAAGATCGGTAACAATCAACTAACCTAAAAAAAGGTTTCTGATTCAATCCTAGGTTTGAAAACCTTTTAAAGAAGGATTCAGCACACATATAAAGCATACAGGCATGCTTAAACATGAAAGAATTTATCATGCTATTCAACGAAAGAGTCTAGTGTAGGAGAATCAAAATTTTATACAAACAAAGAAGTTCGAACCTAGTTTAGAGACTCAAAACTTAGTCTGAAAGAGTTAAGGGTTCTATAAACCCTAGTTTAATCATAGCATTAAACCTTGACAAAACCCCCCAAATTCTAGGGTTTCCGCCTTTTACCAAATATAGAGGCGAAGAGGCAAGTAGTTGAAACAGGCTCAGCGATCTCCTTTAGAGACTCGTGAGAAAAAAAAAACAAGTACAGTAGAAAGTTCAAAGCAAACAGAGTGAAGAAACTGATTCGAAGCATAATGAGAGTAGAAGAAAACATGCTTTAAACAGGTCTTTTAGAAGAAACCTAAAATAGGTAAAGCAGAAGAGAAAACAGTGAACACTTAAGCACATGGTAGAAGGATACAATAGGTGAAGCATATCAAAAAAATATTTGAACATAGTGGGGAAGCATGTGAGAACATAGCATAGAAAACACAATAGAAGAAAGAAAGGAACACAGTAGAAGAACATGTGTGATAAAAGGAAAACATAAGAACATGGTGGAAGAACATGCGTGGTAGGAAAGAAAACATAAGAACAGACAAATACACTCAAAGGAAAGGCAAAGAAAAAGTCAAAGAAACATTTTGAAATTCTTTAGAAAACCCTAAATCGAGAAGAAGTAACCTTTGAAAGTAATTTTCGAAAGAAATGTTGGGGAAATCGTTCAAAAAATCAAATAAAGGATGGATACACAACAGATCTAAGAAAATCGGAGAAACCTACAAATAGTTAGGATTTAAGAAGAACCCTAGAGCGAGAAAGGCTTGGAAAAGGTTCGATCTAAGTCGTATAAGGTCAGAAACAGGCTTAGAAGACCAAGAGCCACCGGAGCAAGGCCGGAGGTGGCCGGAATCCTCTAATCAGTGAAGGTCTGAGTGAAGACCCTCAAAGTCTGGCCTCAAACCTTTGAGCATCACGCATGTAGGAGCCGTAGGAGGTGAGTATAGGTTGTCCATGGCCTGAGAAGCCATGGACTCCGGTGAGTTTAAGGGTGGAGATGGTAGAAGGCGACTAGGGTTTGAGGGGGAGTTCAGAGAGAACTGAGAGAGGATGGATTCAAAGGTGGATGGGAGATGGGAAATGAGGGGTTAGGGTTAGTTAGTTGAAGTTAAAAAAGGTAAGGATGATTTATGGTCGTTGATCAAAATGATCAACAGTCTAGATTAATAGTAGGGACCGGACGGGTCATTTTGAATAGGGTCGCGGGTTGGGTCCAAGTAGGAATTGGTTGGTTTAATTTAATCAAATTGGGGCTATAATGTGGCTATAATTGAAATGTAAATGGGCTATACGTTAAATAGCCAATTTTCTCCCTTTTAATTTATAAAAAATAGTAAAATGATTTTAAAAATAACAAGCACTGAATTGGTTAATAATATATAGGTGTTCATTTAAAAATACTGGAAGCAATTTTATAATTGTAAGATGCTATTAATCGCAATATAGACTATAATTGCAATTTTATGCAATTTTAGCTTAAAATATGACATAGGTTTATAAAAAAATATGCAAAAAATTACCTTAATTACATTGCGATGTAAATATGAGGATGGAAATAAATTACTCACCAAAATAATAGTTTTTTGGGAAAAATTATCAAATTTTGTACTGTTAAAACAAATAATAAAATGATTTTAAAAGCTTTAAAAATTTAGAAAAATGTCAAAAATTCTTGGGCCTACTTATATATGCATGTACATGATATTTTGAGTATAAAAAATAGATAGGGAAAATTGGGTATCAATAGCTGCCCCTCTTTACCCGGGAAGGATGAAAGAGTTGTCGGTTAAAGATATGATGACCAATTTTGAACGAGAGAAATGACTTGCAAAGGTTTTGACCAAGCTCTAGTTCCTGAGCTACCTACATATCCCTGGTCTCACAGGAATCAGGTCATATGTAGTCCGGGATACATCGACGGAATATGCCGATGGAGGTTTTGAAAAAGACGAACGCAATATTTAGGTTGGGAAGGATGGTCAGGGAGTGATGGGCTGCGAGAACCTGAGTGAGATTGCTCCTGCAGTAATAGTCGTTGCCAACTGATGTACCTCCAATTGAATAATACAAGCATATCGTGCAGAATTTAAACGTGATGCAAGTTCCCATTGGACCATGAATGATGTCTTTGGATGGTTAGGATGACGTCCTCAGACCATGACGGTATGGGCCATGAAGCGCATAATAAAGGATTCGCATGCTATGAAATGATGTTCTCGGGCTATGACAATGGTGCCTCCGAACCATGATGTCTTTGAATAATGATGTGCGGAATATAAAGTGGGGTCGTCAGGCCACGGCATGGCATTCTCGGGCTATGAGAATGATGCCTTGGAACAATGACGCCCTTGGACTGTTTGGCGGTATTTCAACCCATGAGATGCAAGATTTGGCAGTATTTCAGCTGATGTAAAGCGTAAATATAGATGACGATATTTCAGCCAATAGAGGTTTAAATATAAATTAGCGATCTTTCATCAAGTATAGAGAGTTAAATAAGGTTAGCGATGTTTCAGTCGATATAAAGCATAAATACAAATAGCGATATTTTAGCCGACAGAGGTTTAAATATAAACTGGCGATCTTTCAGCCGATGTAGAGAGTTAAATAAGGTTGGCTATGCTTCAGTCGATAAAAAGCATAAATACAAATGGCGATATTTGAGCTGATAGAGGTTTAAATATAAACTGGTGATCTTTCAGCCGATGTAGCGATTTGAATAAAGTTGGCGATCTTTCAGCCGATATGAGTGATTTAAACAAAATTGGTGATGTTTCAGCCATGCAAGATTTAAATAAGGCTGGCGGTATTTCAGCCGATGCAAATAAGAGGTGGCGATATTTCAGCCATGCAGGATGGAGACAGTGCTTAGTCTCTGAGGCAGAAAAGTAGCCTTATGCAATGCAAAGAAATGCAAGATGGAGACAGTGCTTAGTCTCGGAAGGTAAAAAAGTAGCCTTATACAATGCAAAGAAATGTAGGATGGAGACAGTGCTTAGTCTTGGAAGGCAGAAAAGTAGCCTTATGCAATGCAAGGAAATGCTAGATGGAGACAGTGCTTAGTCTTGGAAGGTCAAAAAGTAGCCTTATGCAATGCAAGGAAATGCAAGATGGAGATAGTGTTTAGTCTCGGAAGGGCGAAAAGTAGCTTTATGCAATACAAGGAAATGCAAGATGGAGACAGTGCTTAGTCTCGGAAGGCAGAAAAGTAGCCTTATGCAATGCAAGGAAATGCAAGATGGAGACAGTGCTTAGTCTCGGAAGGTAGAAAACTAGCCTTATGCAATGCAATAAATAAAGGTGAAGAGTAGCGAAATCTCTTAGCTGAGAGGTGACAACTGATAGTTAGTTGTCCTTGTGACCATTGGGGAGGCCATGTGCGGATAGCACTTGTAAGTGAGCGATGATTTTGAGAGTTGTACTTCTGCAAAATATGAGTATGTAACCGAATCTGATGGTTCTATGTTTTGGGGTGCCTGCATTCAAAGAAAGATCGTGAGTTTCTTCAAGGGGGAAGGTTAGTTTGTCTTCCCGTGGACTGTGCTCGTCCTACTCGGTTCTTGTTTTCATTGGGGTAGTGTTGCTAAATAAATCAATTCTGATAGTAGCCATGCATAACTTTCAAAAAAAATATTATGTAAACACATAATAAATGAAAAATGATTTTCCTTTAGATGAACCGACGTCTGCGATGCGATTCAAGATATTGTGACCTCTTTTGCTCCAGAATTTTGAGGGTCCTTCTCAAAATTCTACCTAGTTTACTGGGCTGGTGTTTCTGACGGCTGCGTGGGATGAATGGCTAAAAGTCAACTTTAGAATTTTGAGGGTGCTCCTCAAAAGTCTGCCCCAGTTTCCAATATTGGGGGGGATGAGAATTTTATTGAATTGTGACTGAACCCATGGAGCTGCCTACGCATCTCCTCTTAAATGGGAATCAGGTCAGGCGTAGTTCAAATTACATCATACAGAAATTATAATGATTACACATAATAGCGTTTGACTGCATCTGAATTGATTGGTTTTGGCCAAACTTCTTCATCCATCTCTGCAAGTATGAGGGCTCCTCCTGTTAGAACCCGGTGAACCATATACGGGCCTTGCCAGTTAGGAGAGAACTTTCCTTTGGCCTCATCATGATGCGGAAAAAGTTTCTTCAACACCAGTTGCCCCGGTGTGAATTGTATCGGCTTGAATCTTTTGTTGAAGGCTCTGGACATTCTGTTCTGGAAAAGCTGACCATGACAAACTGCATTCATTCTTCTTCCATCTATAAGGGCTAACTGCTCGTAGCGACTCTTTACCCATTATGCATCGTCGAGTTATACTTCCTGTTTGATCCTCAAGGAGGGAATTTCTACCTCGGCGGGATTGGATGCTTATGTACCATAGACCAGCATGTAGGGAGTCACCCCGATTGATGTGCGAACTGTGGTGCGATATCCCAATAAAGCAAAGGATAGCTTCTCATGCCATTTCTTGTATTTTTCTATCATTTTCCTCAGTATCTTCTTGATGTTCTTATTGGCCGCTTCTACAGGTCCATTCATCTGAGGTCTGTAGGCTGTAGAATTTTTGTGCTTGATCTTGAAGGTTTCACACATTGTTTTCATCAGATGACTATTGAGATTGGAACCATTATCGGTGATGATTAACTCTGGGATGCCGAACAGGCAAATAGTACGGTCATGGATAAAGTCTGTCACAACCTTCTTGGTTACCGCCTTATATGATGCTTCCTCGACCCATTTGGTGAAATAATCGATCGCCACTAGAATGAACCTGTGCCCATTTGATGCGGCAGGCTCGATAGGTCCAATGACATCCATCCCCCAAGCGGTGAACGGCCATGGTGAGCTTGTTGCATTGAGCTCGTTAGGAGGCACATTTATCATGTCTGCATGAATCTGGAAATGATGGCATTTCCAAACATACTGGATGCAATCCGTCTCCATAGTCATCCAGAAATAATAGGTCCGGAGTATTTTCTTCACTAAGACAAAACCAATCATATGCGGACCACCGGTCCCTGCATGAACTTCTTCTAATAACCTGGATGCTTCCTATGCTTTGACACGCCTTAGTAGTCCCAAATCGAGAGTCCTCCTATACAGGATTCCTTTGCTGTGAAAGAAGTGATTGGATAACCTCCGCAGTGTGTGCTTCTGAGTAGTGTTTGCAAGTACTGGATTTTATCCTGTTGACAGATACTTCTTAATGTCATGAAACCATGGTTTTCCATCTGCTTCTTCCACGATATGAGCATAGTAAGCGGGTTGATCTTGGATTTTTACCGAGATAGAGTCAATGAAGTTCCTATCTAGATGCTGAATCATGGATGATAGAGTGGCCAATGCATCGGCGAACTCATTCTGAACTCTAGGTACATGCCGGAATTATGCCTTTGTAAACCTCTTCCTCAATACCTGTACGTGATGCAAGTATGGGAGTATCTTGGAGTTCTTGGTTGCCCACTTTTCTCGAACCTGATGTATGAGCAAGTCGGAATCCCCGATCACTAGTAACTCTTTAAGATTCATGTCAATGGCCAGCTTCAGCCCCAAGATGTAGGCTTCGTACTCTGCCATGTTGTTGGTGCACGGGAACCTGAGTTTGGTGGACACCGAATAATGTTGGCCCGTTTCTCATACTAGGACTACTCCTATGCCAACTCGTTTAAAGTTTGCTGCTTCGTGGAAAAACATTCTCCAGCCATCATAGGATTCTGCAATGTCTTCTCGTATGAAAGAGACCTCCTCGTCAGGAAAATACATTTTTAGAGGCTCGTATTCTCCGCCCACGGGATTTTCGGTAAGATGATCTGCCAGTGCTTGTCCTTTGATCGCTTTCTAGGTTACGTAGACAATATCAAATTCCCTCAGCAAGATTTGCCATTTGGCTAGCTTGCCCATGGGCATGGGCTTCTGAAAGATGTACTTTAGCATATCCATCCTTGATATAAGATAAGTGGTATAGGCACAGAAATAATGCCTCAACTTTTGAGCTACCCAAGTCAAAGCACAACATGTGCGTTCTCACAGGGAATACCGGGCCTCGTATGGGTTGAACTTCTTGCTAAGATAGTAGATGGCTTGCTCCTTTCTACCTGTTTCATCATGTTGTCCCAAAACACAGTCGAATTCCCATCTAGTACTACAAGGTAGAGCAATAGCGGTCTACCCGATTCGGGCGGAACCAGGACTGGCGGCGTTGAGAGGTATTCCTTGATTCTGTCGAAGGCTTTCTTGCAGTCCTCAGTCAATTTAGCAGCGGCATCCTTCTTTAGCATTTTAAAGATTAGTTCACAAATGGCAGGAGACTGGGCTATCAATCGGCTGATGTAGTTGAGCCTCCCCAGGAAACTCATAACCACTTTCTTGTTCTTTGGCTGTGGCAATTCCTGAATGGCCTTAACCTTTGATGGATCTAGTTCTATTCCTCGTCGACTTACGATGAACCCGAGTAGTTTTTCGGCTAGAACCCTGAATGCACATTTGGCAGGATTCAGCTTCAAGTTGTACCTTGTCAGTCTGTTGAAGAACTTCTTCAGATCTTCCATATGATTAGTGGTTTTCTTGGATTTGATTATGACATCGTCTACATACACCTCGATCTCTTTGTATCTCATGCCATGGAAAACAGTAGTCATGGCCCTCATGTAGGTGGCCCCAGCATTCTTCAATCCAAACGGCATTATCTTGTAACAATACATTCCCCACGGTATGATGAAAGTCGTTTTCTCTGCATCTTCTTCATCCATCCATATCTGATAATATCCAGCAAACCAACCAACGAATGACTGCAGCTCGTGCTTGGCACAGTTGTTGATCAGTATGTGTATGTTCGGCAAGGGGAAGTCGTCTTTCGGGCTGGCACGGTTGAGGTCCCGGTAGTCGACACAGACTCTGACATTCCCGTCCTTCTTTGGCACTAGCACTGGCACATTGTTGGCTAACCATGTTGGGTACTCCACTACCCTGAGGACCTTGTCTTTGATTTGTTTGGTAACTTCTTCCTTGATTTTCAAACTCATGTCTGGCTTGATTTTTTTGAGCTTCTGCTTTATCGGCGGACATGTCGGATCTGTTGGCAGTTTGTGAGCTATAATAGATGTACTAAGACCGGTCATATTATCATATGACCAGGCAAATATGTCCTCGTATTCTTTTAAGAATTCCGTGTGCGAGCACGTGATTTTTGCCCTAAGCAAATTATTCCTAAAATCGAAACAAAATAATTTTCCTTTATTTTTTATAATTTTTGTTGTTATTTGTTGTATTTTTAGTGTTAATTAGTTTCATAATAATTCATATTAAAAAATAAAATATGCATATGCATTAGGATTTTTAATTTCACAACTTTAGTATTAACTCATTTTTGAACAATATAAGGAAAAATCAAAAATAGCATTTTATTGTTTTAAATGGAAATTGCTATAAATAGTTATTAAATAGATTTTAGAATTTAATTAGTTTAATCTCACAATTTAATGAAATGAAAAAATATATATATATAAATCTGGAAAATAAAAAATATAAAAACAAAAAATGAAAATACAATACAAAAATAATGTAAATAAAATACAAGAAGAATAAACAAAGAAATTGAATCTTAAAGAATTTGGGCCAATTACTCTAAGCCCAAATAAAAAAACACGACCAAGCCTTAAATGTACCCATATCAAGTCAGCCCAGTATCCCTTGCCCGGTTTACCCATCAATACACGAAGAAACGATGTCGTTTATAGTCATTTAATCTCAGCCCTTGATCATGCTCATCCAACGGTCGTGAGGCTTGCCCGTAATAAATGAAATGGCACCGTTTGAGTGCCAAACTAATCTGAGTCGTTCGAATTGTTTAATCCAACGGTTGGGATCAATTACTACCCTTTAATATATCAATACAAAACTAAAACCCTAAAAACATTTTAATCCCTTTTCGTCTTCCCTTCCCTTAGCCGCCCTTGTTCCCCCGCCGACCCTGCCGGAACCCTACCGGCGGGAAACACCACCTACACCAACAAACCCCAAATTTACATCGTCTGACCACCTTGAACCCCTGATTCCACCCATCTACTTCGCTTCCTTCAAATGTTGCCCTTCCTGCTCGAATATTCCATTTTGTGTCGCCGGAACTCTAACTCCGGCGAACAACACCTCACCCAATCCAACCCAAATAACACCAAATCACCTCCTTGCCTTCCTCTAGACGACCCTTAGGGTCTTGAACCTCAAATACAACTGGAACGGCTCAAATATAATTCTGAAGATTCTCCGGTGAGGCAAAAGCTTACAAAAATGCCACAAGACTCCCCTCTTTTGCTCTTGAGGATTTTGGTGCCTAAATAGACTGTCCAGTGGCTAAAAAAAGGTAAGACTTATCCTTTTCTGTTTCTATTTCTTTTATCTTTTGCATGTGCTTATTTTTATGTTTTAAATTGTTTTCCGATTGCTATTAGTCTAACTAGGGTTATCTTTTAATTTCTGTTTTAAATATATATAGTATTTTAGGTTTAAAATTTGACATTATTAGATTTTTAATTTGTTGAGTAATAATTAGTAATAGATTTTTATTAATTTTGGTTAAGAAAATAAATCTGATATCAAATTAGGAGTTAATTAGATTTTGTTGGCAGTAATTTCTTTTATTGTTTTTGTTAGTTAATGTTTGATTGATAACTAAGGATTGGTATAGCTGCAGTTAGTAGTTAATTAGTTTTGTATGATCTTTGATTAATATTGATAATTAGGTTTATAATTGATAGGTTAAATCCGGCAGTTAAGTTCAGGGGTAAAGGGTTGAATGGCAGTAGGTTTACTTAGTAAAATCAATTAAGTTTCAGGGGTATTTTAGGGATATAAAAAGGGCTAGTAGTAATAAACCAAAGGAAGGGAGGGTATTTTGGGTATAGAAAAAGGGTAATTGGGTAGATTTTGAAGTAAAGTGAGGGTAGATAGGGAATTACACTAGATTAGAAGGTTCTAGATTGGGGTAGTAGTATAATTCTTAATAAATAAGTGTAGCCAACTGAATTACAAGTTAAAAAATAAGGATAGAATTGAAATAAAAGAGGGACTAAAGTACAATTATTGAAATATGAATTTCCCTCCTACTTTACATCTATAAATAGGCATTGATATGCCTTGTTTAAGGAGTTTTTTTTGGAAAATCTGAACTTTCGCCCAATTAATTTCTGCCTCCTTAGATCCAAATTTCAAAATTCAACATTTAAAAAAAACTCAAAAACATTAGAAAAAACCTCCAAAAAACTCAAAATAATATTGTTACATTAGAGAGTTTGAGTTTAAAATTCGAATTGAGCAGTGAATATTCAACCTGTTAGTCCCTGAAGTTTTCAGAAGCTCTTAGTTGATAATTGTCGCGTGAATTTAGTTTAATCAAGTCTATTTTGGTTCAAATTGGATGTTGTGATTGGCCTATTCGTTGTTGCTCTTTAAAATATGTTGATTGACCCTCCTTCTCATTCTATTTCAGGTACTCATTCTCTACGATCTATTCCATATAATTGAGAATTGGAAGTTGCAATGAAGATGTATTTTGAATTAACATGAGATTTGTTTTCTATTAGCTCTTAGTTTTGTAGTCATTTGATTAGCTATGTTTAAATTGTATTTGCAGTAGGAATATAAGTTGTATAATTGGACTTATGGACTGTTAAATGTATAATTCTTAGCTGAACTTTAGTATATTCAATAGTTAATTGGTTGTTGATGTCAATCTGTATGTGATTAGAAATTAAAAGGATCATAAGGCAATATAGTCATAACCGTATAGATTTAGTTGATTACATGAATGATTAGTTTTAGTTTGAATTAACTGGAATCTCTAAGCATCATCTTTTCCTATTTTATTTGTATGAATTGCTATGAAAAAATGTAAAGTATATCACTATAATAGGTTAATGACTTTCAAATTGTTTGAAATTTTACAAGTTAGGAGGACTGAAAGTTAGTATTGTTTAGTATCGTATGTAATTAAAACGGGACTTTACATTTGGTATTGAATATGATTCATGTGAAATTTGGAATGTTTTGATCTGTTAAAACCGAGTAGTATATGGTTTAGTTTAGAATAAATTGCATCGTTAATAAGTAATGATTATGTTAGTTTTTACTTAGCGTGACTTAGATTACTAATGTGATCAGATGTTAAATAAAATAAATTTTTAGCTTAGTTCATAGCTTGTTATGTAGATCACTGTAATTGATTTTGAAATTTGATCATTGATAAAAGAATTATAGATATAGTAAAACATAAATTAATTAGTTTTGTTCACAACACAAATGATAGTCAATTAGTAAATAAAATGATTCCCATGCATCAAATCTGATTCGATCCCGTGATTCTTTTCATGTAAATCAATTGGCCTGTGAATATGAGTAAATCACAGGCCCAAAGAAGGTTGTGGCCTGAATGAGACAGCTTTGTCTCTATAAAATAAAAAAAACTAAGTGGCTTAGCTGGGCCAAAGCCCATAGCAATTTCTGCTTTCTTAATATGAACTACAGCGTAATTATTGGGCCGAATTTCCTAAGGCCCAAAGTCACTTTGAATTATTTCATGCTGAAATTACTTTAGGAGCAAGGAAATTAAATCATAAATATCAAAGTCGGATTTTGAATTAGGTAGCGGGTTCAAGCTAAAAGGTTTTACCCTTTTGTTTGAATCCGGACTTGAATTCAAGATTCGAATTTATATTCGTGAATTAATTAACCTTTAGAGACAAAACAAATAGAAAACTCAGCATATTTTAGTCTGGCCTTTAATAATAAAAATGAGACGAGCCTCGCCAAATCAAATATACAATTGCAGGGCCCTCATTAATTACCTACTAAAAATACATAGTATTCGAGATAGGCCGTTTAGCGAATTTCACGGCCTTCCCAAAAGATAACAATACGTTAGCCGCTTTAGGCGCGATTTTTAATAATCTTACTTTCCTAATACGGGTGTGCATTTCATGCAACCCAAATCCAAATCCGAAAAATAATGTGTTAGAATCCGGGTGCATTTATGTGACGTGATCCGAAAATATGTTCTTAAACGACGTTTACTTTCTTAAATAAATAATAATTGATAAAAAACGGTAATTAATTCTAAAATTGCACAAGTAGGGTAACATGTATAAAAAAAATTAAATTTTAGCCAAATATAACAGT
>MU716074.1:0-41465 GCA_026770625.1 Nicotiana glauca
TACTTTGAGGTCGATTTTGAGTTTATTTGGGTTCATGCAAGTGGTCTGTGGTTGGATCTCTGTTTTCTGTTTGGTTTGGGATTTTTCTTGGAGTGTTAAGTTCACTTCTGGCTGTAAATCAATTTTTGCTTGCCACTACTATTGACCTCTTTCTTCTCTCATGTTGTTTGCACTTCCAGGTACACAACTGATTTCAATTTGATGTAGCTTTACTTGTGGAAAGCATGAAATGAAACTGATGCGAAATTCCTGCTGAGAAACTGCACTTTAAATAATTTCGTTATGTTTTGAATTGGTTGTTCGTCATATTCAAACTAGGACTGTTTCTAAGTTGTTTGGATAGTTTGATTCAAGGACTGTTTGGAGTTTGGACTACGATTATTCATTAGTCATAACAGTTTAGTGTTGTTTTGTGTAGTATACTATTGAAATTAGAAGCAAGCTGAAAGTTGAAACAAGAGAATGTTTTGAAATTCATGAACTTCACTTGTATTAACAAAAAATGAGCTGAAATTAGTACGTATATGTGAAGTCCAGTAGTTAGTAGTTTATATTGGTTTTGTTTATGTTACTAGTGTAGTGCAATTCGGAACTATATGATAATCATAGTTTGCAGTTGGAAACTGAGTTAACAATCAATACGCAGGCTCCCATTACGTTAAGCAATAAGCAGTTCTAATAATACTTCAGTAATCCTAGTCCAAAATAACGAGATCACCTGAAAGTTGAGTGTTGGTTTAGTCTTGTTAATTTGAATTAGTGTCATGCGGTTGAGCTGATACTACAGTTATTTCCAATTTGATTTTACCTTTAGTAACATTTAAGAGTTCACTAATGAATAGATAAATAGGAAAATTTGTCACCTGCATTTTGAATTGCTGAAACAAGGATCTAAAGTAAATGAGTGGTAAAAATAAATTGACTTTTATTACTCGAGATAAATATGTTGTAAGATTGCACGGAACTTAGCTGGTTCATTTAGGGATTGATTGGGCTGCTCAGATCCGTGTGAATGCCGCGTTTGTTTCCGTCCAGGCTCGAACCTGGGCTCGTTGGTCTGCGTTTGCAAAGGTGAGAATTGGGCCTTCTTTTGCATTGCGACTTTAAGCGTCCCTATAGGCCAATATGTTGGGGGCAGCTTTTCTCATAAACAAGGTTGTTGACGTATTAATTAATTGGGGGCCCTTTTTGAGATAATATTAGGTAGAAAACTATAGATTGCTCTAGGTTTGACCTTTAAATAAAAATGAGGAGACGAGCCTCGCCTAATAAAATGCAAATTGCGGGGCCCTCCTTAAATATATACTAAAATTATTAGACTTTGGGATAAGCCGTTTAGGGAATTTTACGGCCTTCCCCAAAGATAATAACGCGTTAGTCTCTTTAGGCGAGCTTTTAATAATCTACCTTCTTAAATTCGGGTGCACATTTATGCGATCCAAATCCAAATCTCAACCGAGTCGAAACGTGTCAATAACCACGGGTGCATTGATGTGACATGGTTTGAGACGCATTTTCACAATGTTGCAATTCTCGTTAATAATAATAATAATAAAAGCGGTTTAAAACTATAAAATCACTTAAGCTAGAACTTGTTTTGAAATCAGATAAGTCCAAATATGACAGTTGAGCGACCGTGCTAGAACCACGGAACCCGGGAATGCCTAACATCTTCTCCCGGGTTAATAGAATTCCTTACTCGGATTTCTGGTTCGCGGACTGTTAACAGAGTCATATTTTTCCTCGGTTCGGGATTCAACCGGTGACTTGGGACACCATTAATCTCCCAAGTGGCGGCTCTGAAATCTTAATAATTAATCCCGTTTCTATTGTCCTTTAATTGGATAAACTCCTTTATGCCCTTGCGGGTGTAGTAAAAAAGGAGGTGTGACAGCTCTGGCGACTCTGCTGGGGAAACAAACCCAGAACTTCATTTCAGGGTTTAAGAATTCGAGCTTAGAATAATTGTTGTATTTGGCTTTATCTGATTTTCCTACATGTTTCATGCTAAATGTGCTAAATGTTTACCGCTTTGATATTATCTCAATTGTATATGAACTGTGCCAAAACCCTTCTCTTCTCACCTCCAGGGATGTGCTTACTGGTTGAGACTCCCTATTCTATTAGTATCATACCTTGAAATAAAAAAAGGCTCGGACAAGTTACTAAGCCGGACGATCTTGCGGGTCCCTGGTACGTAGCCCCCTCATCGACTCAAGTTGTCCGCTCGGGTACACTGTTTAGAACAAATACCTAGGTTTTGAACCTAGAATAACTTGACTTCATGCCGGATCCCTAGTAGGAACGCTTATTTGCATCATGTGCATTTGACTTAGGGGACTCAACATAGGGGTTGGGTCCGTCTAGGACAAGCAACCTGAAATGAAAAAGACCATCCTGATGCATCCTACTTATTTTCTGCATTTATTTGCTTCAGACTTGCATGCTGACTGGCTTTTTGAATATTGAAATTAGGAAAAAAGAGAAAAAAGGGAAATAACAGTGTAGAGAGTTAATTACCTATTTAAGAAAAAACCAATACCCAAATACTGTCGAAACTCTGCCGAAATTTTGAGAAAATAGAAAAGAAAAATATTCTATTTTTAAATAGTTTGTTTGACTCAAAAAAGCAAAAAAGAAAAAAGAAACTTTATTTTGTCATGTTTTCAAAAGGAAAAATAGGCTATTTTATTGTTTGTTGAAAAAGAAAAGAAAAGAGTCTTATTTTCAAAAATAGTTCGTTTTCTTTGCCCGAACTACGCAGGTTTGATTCTCACCGGATGTAAGCTACGTAGGCAACCCTCATCGGATCCAACCTCCCCTTTGCAAAAATAGCCAAAAATGTCAAAATTTTAATTTTCGTCATAAATAAGTCGGGTGATGCGTTTTGGTCAAAAATAGTCGAATGTTCCCGAAAGGGACGCCGGAAGGTTGACTTTGCATAAATAGCCACATTTGATCACTTTTTAAAGATTTTGGCCGGGTAGCCAACACAACCTTAAAATCCTCGTCCCCGAGGCGCTGAAAGGCCATGTTTGCAAAACCAGATATTTTGTTTTAGTTTAAAAAACGAGAAAAAGTGTCAGTGGTAAAGTGAATACCGTTTGGATTTTTGGTCAAAATAAACCGATCCAGCTTCGGCGGTATCTTAAACCGTTCTTGCCGAGACAGCCTTAGAGTATATTTCAGTTACCGAAAGGCTATTTTCGTAAAAGAATGGACAAGTTTGTGAAGTGTCATAAAATAATCCTCCCGGCCTCAAAATTCATGTGAAATTGGGAAGGGACCACGTTTGCAAGAATAGCCATTTGGTTGAACTTGGCAAATAGGGAAAGGAATTTGTCCGTTGGTTTTTGGTTTGTAATTCTTTTGTTTAGAGTATGTGGGTCGTTTGATATTCGAGTCTGTTGTTTTGCTTTCCAAAAAAAAAATGTCTAGTTTTGTAATAGAATGTTTCATTAATGAAAATTGAAAATCCCCCCAAAAAATAGGTTTCTTTATTTTTTGCATTTATTTGTCAGAACTATGCACGGTCTGATTTATGCGGGGACATGATACGTAGGCAATCCACATAAGATTCGACCACCACTAAAAGAAAAGGAAGAATAGAAAAAGAAAAAGAGAAAAAAAGAAACAAATAAAGGAAAGTTTTGGAGGTACTTAAAGGGGGCGCAAATAAAAAAAGCCGGAATGACGCATGCAGTCAGAGCAAAGACATGATAGAAATGGTTAAACTGCCTAGGTACATTGTATCCCAACGTGCAATAGCAATATTTGTTAAACTCTAACGCTAACAAAGTTTGTTGTTTTCCAAAAGTTTCAAACAGTTAGCTTGTTAGAACGTACTGGCACCTTACCATTACCAGACAAGATCGAAAGGACCCATACCAAAGAGAATGTCTAACTCGGAGAAGAGTGTTGAAGAGGAAAAAAACAGAAATGCAAACAATGAAGGAGGAAGTAGACATGTTGAGACGACAGATAGCAGAGATGTACCTGGCCTGGGCTAGAGGGCAACCATTACCAATGCTTCCCAATGCTCCTACTCTAACACCGGCACAGACTCCGGAACACCCTCCCACTGGTGCATCGACGAGCTTCCCAATTCACCAATACTATCAGGGGAAAACTGCCTACAATCCCCAAGCTCCACCACCCAAATAGAACCCTCCTCCACCAATCGTTCCTGTTTTTGTGGCACCCCCACCAGCTACACTGCAAATATCATCCAGTGAGCCGTTGTTTCAGGATCACGATAACCAATACTATCCTCCTGAACCTACCTTCAAAGCTCCTGAGCCACATACTTATGCCCCACACTTTAAGCTCCCGGTATAAACTGAGAGGCCGTCTAAGAGTTCGAAGCAGGATGAAGTGCTTCACAAAGTCACAAGCCTGGAGCAGTCCTTCAGGAATATGCATGGGTTGGGCGGCCAAGTTAGTGTGGCCTATAAAGATCTATGTCCTTTCCCTGATGTTCAATTGCCGGCGGGGTTCAAAATGCCAAAGATTGATCTGTATGAGGAGCATGGCGATCCAGTGGCACACGTGCATGGTTTATGTAGTAAGATGAGAGGGGCCAGTGGGAAAGATGAGCTGTTGATAGCGTATTTTGGTCAGAGTTTAAGCGGGTCAGCGCTGGAGTGGTATACAAGGCAGGATCCTAGCAGGTAGTACACCTGGGACGACCTGACGCAAGCATTTGCCGGTCTTTTCCACTATAATCTTGAGATCGTCCCTGATCGTCTCACATTGTTGAAAATCGAGAAAAAGCCTGGAGAGAGCTTCAGTGAGTTTGGGTTTCGTTGGAGGGAGCAGGCAGCGGAGTCGACCCTCCTATGAGGGAAGGTGAAATGGTGGATTACTTCTTACAGACTTTGGAGCCAACTTACTTCGGTCACCTGGTGACATCAGTTGGTAAATCTTTCAATGAGGTCGTAAAGATGGGCAGCATGATTGAAGAAGGACTCAAGTCCAACAAGATAATGAGTTATTCGGCGATCAAAGCCACCATGCAGGCTATCCAGAGCGGCACAGGAGGTGTGCTCGAAAAGAAGAAGAAAGAAGAGGTCGCAACAGTCAAAACATGTACTTGGTCCAGATCTAGAGGTTCTTCACCCTATTACCAACCCAGACCCCACCACCCAAATTACCCATACACCCCATATGGCCCTCCATAACCCTACTACTCACCACCAGAGCCACATTTTTCCGTCCATCATGCCTAAACATATACCCAGCCTCCGGCTCACCCGCAATGGCGTGCTCCGGCTCCCCAAAATACATACCCACCTCCACAAAACACATATCCACCCCCGAGGGCTTATAGAAATCCTCCAGGGCCAAGTTTCTGTGGGAATCAAGCTTTCAAGAATGAGAAGATGCAGAAGCAGAAATTTACTCCGCTGGGAGAAACCTATACTAGTCTTTTCCACAAATTGAGGCAGTTAGGCCTGTTGAATACTTTTGAGCCCAAAATGCCAAATCCCCTTCCTAAAAATATGGACCATTTAGTGAGCTGTGAAAATTGTTCGGGGGCTCCCGGACATGATACTGAGAAATGTTGGAAATTGAAGACTGCCGTGCAAGAGCTTATTGACACAAATAGGATCGAGGCTCAGGCTCCAAAGGCACCAAACATTAATCAGAATCCATTGCCGGCGCACCATGAGACCCACATGATCGAACTAGTGCACAAGGGAGGGGAGCTTAAGAAGCCCTCACAAACGGTAACGACGATCCGTGCCAGTGAAACCAGTCCAAAGGAAAAGCTGACCAGTGGAAAGGCAGTGGTATAGTTGGAAAATGTAGACAACAAGCCAGTTGTGGTGATGGGGAAAGGGTCACCCGTTGTCGCGAAGAAACTAGAGCTGGTCAAGATAGTGATGCAGACGGTATCAAGCACACCTGTGGTAGTCGTGAAGGGGGCTCACATAGAACCAGTTGTTATCAAGCCAGTAATGCAGTTGCCAATAATTAATGAGAAGGCCATGCCATGGAGCTACAGTCAACTGATAGTGATGCATAATGGGAAGGAAGTTATGGAAGAAGTGTGTGAAGCCCAAGGTCCAACTCGTTCGGGAAGGTGTTTTGCTCCCGCAGAGTTAAGAAGGGCCAATCCAATAGCGATAAAGAAGCCAATTACGGAGGAAGAGGCGGAAGAATTCTTAAAGAAAATGAAGGCGCATGATTACTCCATTGTGGAGCAGTTGAGGAAGACCCCGGCGCAGATCTCATTGCTATCATTATTGATCCATTCAGACGGGCACCGCCGGGCATTGATGAAAATTCTGAACGAAGCCCATATTCCGGATAAGATCTCTGTGAACCATCTGGAGAAAATAGCAAACAAGATTTTCGAGGTCAACAGGGTCACTTTTCCAGACGATGAGTTGCCCATGGAGGGTACAGAACATAATAGAGCTCTTTATTTGACCATGAAGTGCGAAGACTCGGTAGTCACTCGAGTACTGATTGATAATGGTTCCAGTGCCAATATTTGTCCTTTATCCACCTTGAACAAACTGAAGGTTGATAATGACAGAATTTACAAGAACAGCATCTGCGTTCGAGGATTTGATGGTGGTGGTACTGATACAGTGGGTGACATCATACTTGAATTGATAATTGGTCCGGTCGAGTTCACCATGGAGTTTCAAGTATTAGACGTGGCAGTGTCGTATAATCTTCTGTTGGGCGACCCTGGATCCATGCTGCCAAAGCGGTGTCTTCTACAGTACATCAGATGGTCAAATTTGAGTGGCATAGACAAGAGATCATAGTACATGGGGAAGACAATACAAGTGCCGTAAGTGATGCCATCGTGCCCTTCATAGGGACTGATGATGATAAGGGGCCGTGGGTTTACCAGGTTTTTGATACGGTCTTAGTGGACAAGGTTCCTGAGGGTGAAAGAATCCCACTTCCCAGAATAGCAGCTACAACTGTCATGGTAGCCTCGGAGATGCTGAATAACGGGTTTGTGCCAGGCAAAGGTTTAGAGGCTGATCTCCAGGGTATTGTTAAACCGGTTTCTTTGCCCAAGAACCTCGATACCTTTGGGCTGGGGTTCAAGCCTACAGCAGCAGATGTGAGACAGGCCCACAAGTTGAAGAAAAGAGTTTGGGTTCTTCCTAAGCCGACTCTGCGTCTGTCCAGGTCATTTGTAAGGCCAGGTGTTAGAACGTTGCTGGCCCCAAAAGTTCCTGGGCCACTGATTGGTGCAAGTGGAGATTTGAATGAAGGTTTTGAAAGGTTATTCGCCGAAGTCAACATGGTAAAAGCTAGGGAAGGGTCCAGCGAGGCGGATGTGCAGTTTGTAGGGCCAAAAGCAAAGATCAACAATTGGATGGCTACTCCTCTTCCTATTCGGAGGGAGTCTTCGTAGTTGGCTCTGATTTTCTTTCTTGTTTTCTAGATTATTCCAGGGTTGTAATCTATATTTATTTTTTTATTCGTCAAAGTGTGAAACCTTGTTATCCCGTATTTCAATCAATGAAAGTTTCTTCTTTACTCCTTATTTTATTTTAATTTTGTTTTTTTTTCTGTACATTTCTCTTTACACTGGTCTTAATGACATGGCATGCACGATGGATCTTCAACCTAGTCTAAAAAATCAATCTGATTTCGAACTAATAGTGCAAGAGGTAGAATATGATGATGAGTCGGAATACGATGAGAATGAAGCCTTCGAGGAAATTAATAGAGAATTAAGACAATTTGAAGAGAAATACAAGCCCAACTTAAACAACACGGAAGCCATCAATCTAGGGGACGCTGATGACATCAGGGAAACTAAAATAAGCATCCACATTGAACCAAACATCAGGGAAGAATTAATCAAAGCACTTGTTGAATTCAAAGACATTTTTGCATGGCCATATGATGACATGCCGGGTTTAAGCACCGATCTAGTGGTTCACAAATTTCCCATTGACCCGGCATGCCCTCCTGTCGGGCAAAAATTGAGGAAGTTCAAAATTGACATGAGTGTGAAGATTAAGGAAGAAGTAACCAAACAGCTGAAAGTAAAGGTTATTCGGGTCACTCGATATCCTAATTAGTTGGCTAATGTGGTGCCAGTGCCGAAGAATGATGGAAAGATCAGGGTGTGTGTTGATTATCGCAATCTGAACAGAGCAAGCCCAAAGGATAACTTCCCATTACCCAACATCCATATTTTGATCGATAATTGTGCCAAATGTGAGATCAGATCTTTTTTGGATTGCTATGCTGGGTATCATCAAATTCTGATAGATGAGGAAGATGCAGAAAAGACGGCTTTCATTACACCGTGGGGAACTTATTGCTATCGGGTAATGACATTTTGCTTGAAGAATGCCGGGGAGACGTACATGACGACAATGACTACTATGTTTCATGACATGATACATAAAGAGATTGAGGATACGTGGATGATGTGATTATAAAATCCAAGCATCAGGCAGACCATGTGGGAGACCTGAGGAAGTTTTTCCAAAGACTTCGAAAGTATCATATTAAGCTCAACCCTGCCAAATATGCATTTGGTGTTCCGTCCGGAAAGTTATTGGGATTCAGAGTCAGTCGGCGAGGCATTGAGTTGGACCCATCAAAGATCAAATCCATCCAAGAATTGCCACCGATGAAGAACAAAACCTAAGTAATAAGTCTATTGGGAATGTTGAATTATATTAGCAGGTTTATCGCACAACTCACAGCAACTTGTGAACCCATTTTTCGGCTACTGAAGAAAGACGTTGCGGTAGAATGTACCGAGGAATGTCAGAAGGCGTTCAACCAGATAAAAGGGTATTTATCAAATCCACCTGTGTTGGTTCCACCCGAGCCAGGAAGACCGTTGATTCTCTATCTAACGGTCCTTGAAAATTCATTTGGTTGTATACTAGGGAACCACGACATCATTGGAATGAAGGAGCAAGCCATCTATTATCTCAGCAAGAAGTTTACGGTTTATGAGGTTAAGTACACTCAAGTTGAGAAGACATGTTGTGCCCTAACTTGGGTGGCACAGAAACTAAAGCATTATCTGTCATCCTATACTACTTACCTCATTTCACGCTTGGATCCGTTGAAGTATATTTTTCAGAAGCCTATGCCCACAGGGAGATTGGTGAAGTGGCAAATATTACTCACGGAATTCGATATCGTCTATGTGACAAGGACTGCAATGAAAGCCCAAGCACTGGCCGATCACTTGGATGAGAATCCCGTTGATGAAGAATACGAGCCATTAAGGACGTACTTTCCTGATGAAGAAGTGATGCATATCGATGAGTTGGAATTGACTGAGGAACCAGGATGGAAGCTCTTCTTTGATGGAGCTGCAAATGCGAAGGGAGCTGGAATAGGAGCGGTACTTATTTCTGAAGCAGGGCATCATTATCCTGTTACGGCTCCGCTATGTTTCTATTGTACCAACAACATGGCTGAGTATGAGGCATGCATTTTGGGTTTACGGTTAGCTGCGGACATGGATGTCTAGGATGTTTTGGTCTTGGGAGACTCGGACCTCCAGGTGCATCAGATTCAAGGTGAATGGGAAACGCGGGATTTGAAGCTTATACCGTATCGTCAATGTTTGCACGATCTGTGTCAATGGTTTCGATCAGTGGAGTTTAGGAACATCCCAAGAGTTCATAATGAGGTTGCCGATGCTTTGGCCACCTTAGCATCAATGCCGCATCATCCAGATAAAGTTCATGTTGATCCGTTGCACATTCAGGTTCATGATCAGCATGCTTACTGTAACATGATAGAGGAAGAACTGGATGGAGAACCATGGTTTTATGATGTCAAAGAGTACCTCAAGATGAAGATATACCCGGCACAGGCCACAGGAGATCAAAAGAGAGCCATTCGACGGTTGGCAAGTGGGTTTACCCTTAGTGGAGGAGTGTTGTACAAAAGAACACTAGATTTGGGTTTGCTAAGATGTATAGATACTAGTCAAGCCATGACAGTTATGACAGAGGTGCATTATGGAGTTTGTGGGCCACATATGAGCGGATATGTATTGGCGAAGAAGATTCTTCGAGCAGGGTATTATTGGCTCTCTATGGAGCGAGATTTTATCAGTTTTGTGCGTAAATGCCATCAATGCCAGATACACGGAGATATGATTCATTCTCCGCTGATAGAATTACACACAATGTCAGCGCCATGGCCCTTTGTCGCATGGAGCTTGGACGTCATTGGACCTATCAAGCCGGCAGCTTCCAACGGTCATAGGTTCACCATCGACTATTTCACCAAATGGGTTGAAGCTAAAACTTTTAAGTCGGTAACCAAGAAAGCAGTGGTGGATTTTGTTCATTCCCATATCATCTATAGATGTGGGATCCCAAAGGTGATCATCACGGACAACGGTGCTAATCTTAACAGCGGTTTGATGAAAGAAGTATGTCAACAGTTCAAGATTACACACCGTAATTCCACCTCGTATTGTCCCAAAGCGAACGGAGCGATGGAAGCAGCCAACAAGAATATAAAGAAGATATTGAGGAAAATGGTAGAAGGGTCCAGACAATGGCATGAAAAGTTACCATTTGCGTTGTTGGGCTATCACACTACTGTTCGTACTTCAACAGGTACAACTCCTTATATGTTGGTATATGGAACTGAAGAAGTGATACCAGCGAAAGTTGAAATTCTGTCTCTTCGGATCTTCGCTGAGGCCGAAATTGATGATGGTGAGTGGGTCAAAACACGATTAGAGAAATTAAGCTTGATTGATGAAAAGAGATTGGCAGCAGTATGTCATGGCAATTTATATCAAAAGAGAATGGCAAGAGCATACAATAAGAAGGTACGTCCCAGGAAATTTGAAGTGGGGCAGCAAGTGTTGAAACGAATCCTGCCACATCAGGCCGAAGCAAAAGGCAAGTTCGCCCCGAATTGGCAAGGTACGTTCATTGTGACCAGGGTGTTATCCAATGGTACTTTATGTTTGACAGATGTCGAGGGAAGATGTATCGACATGGCTATCAATTCTGACGCAATCAAGAGATATTATGTATGATTTCTTTGATTGTAATTGTTATTTGTTTGTACTTGTCATTGTATCGGAGAATGAAATGACGGAGGCAATTTGTTCTTCTATCCAAACACTTTAACCTTTGCTTCCCCTTTAAAGCCTTACTTATTCATTCATACCCCTCTTTTGGAATCAGTAATGAAAATGAAAAAAAAGGGAAGAAAAAAGAAGAATAATAACAAAACAAAAGAAAAGTCACAAGAAAACCAAGTAATTGAGTGAACTACGTTCGACTTGATTCCTCAAAGAGGATACGTAGGCGCCTCACGGATCGGTCATAGTGTAACAAAAATCAAAAGATCCCCAAGCAAGAAAACTGGGGCAGAAGTTGTATTTGTAATTTTGGGAAAGAAGTTTGATTCCGAAGGTTGTAATGTTTTATCCATCAAAATTGTTTTGAACTTTTGATACCTTTTTTTAAACCATACACAAAAACCCATATTGATGTCTAAAGAAAGACCTCCCGATCTGTCTCGGAGAAGTGCCAAGTCAGGCAACTGGAAGTCAAGAATAACACTCTGATCCCCAGCATAAACGAAATAAAATGAGAGAGTCTTATCGGTGAAAACCTTCACAGGCACCATAAGGCGACGAAAGTTGAGAGAAATAAAATGAGAGAGTCTTATCGGTGCAAACCTTCACAGGCACCATAAGGCGATGGGAGTTGAGAGAAATGAGAGAGTCTTATTAGTGAAAACCTCTCAAAGGGAACTATAAGGTGACCAGGAAGTAAAAAGAGGAACAAAAGAAAGGATCCGCTGAGGCATCAAGCGGAACAAAAGATGTTTGATTCGGCAAAAGAGTTGGGTTGCGGGACCTTTGAAATGCAAAGTAGAGACATCAGAAAGATTGATTGATGTAAATATACTGGGTTGATTAATCCGAAATGCACGACATGACCATTGGGATCGGTTATACCATTTAGATAAGTTCTTTTTCTTTTTCTTTTCTTCAAACAATTGTTCAGAAAGATTTTTTCTTTTTCTATCTTTTGAAGTCATCATTTTTCATTTCTTTTGGTTAAGATTTTTCTCAATAGTAGTTTGTTTTTAAGAAGAATTTTCAGAGCTTACTACCAGTTGCCAATATGGTGCAAAGTAAATATGGATAGGACAGGCTGAAGATAATGTAATGGAATGAGAAAGACGTCATTGTAAGACCAAATGATAGAGTGGTCTAAGATTTTAGGGAAAGTATGGAGTAAGGGTGGAAAACAACAGTTGAGAAGTTTGTGAATAAGGAGTCGTCAATAAGGTCGGAAGTTATCGGCCGAGTTTCAAGATGGTCGGACAACGCAGAGCATAGAAAAGAGGAAAAGGGAAAACCATCCCCAGCAGGAGCATCACGACCACTCACCACGTTTTAAACTAAAAAAATTTTCTTTGATTTGAAGTAGGGACAGGAAATGTTATTGATGGCGGAAAGACATGCCACAAGGAAGATTATCAAAATGGGGCGTAAAATTTTCTTTCATTTGGAAAATTTTCTGGAAATCAGGTACCCATCGAAAGAACGAGAAAGTCAATTCAAGTTTGAGGGAGAGCAAGACAACACAAGTCTTAAGGGAAGCAGTTTCGAGGGAGGACAACACAATTTTAAGGAAAGCAGTTCGGAGGGAAGATAATTCAAGTTTTAGTTTTAAATTCTTATTAATAGCCGATAACATGTGACCAATTTCAAAACTGGGGCAGAAAGTTTCTTTGCTTTGCCTATTTTTGTGAAGTTAGGAGCCCGCCAGGATAAAAGAGGAATACATTTCAACCTTTAAAGTCAGGAGCCCGCCTGGAGAACAGAGGAATACATTTCAAGTTTGAAGTCAGGAGTACGCCTGGAGAACAGAGACATACAATTCAAGTTTTAGCAATCAGGAGCCCGCCTGAAGAACAGAGGTGATACAATTCAAATGATAGTTTTCAATCAATTTATTTGTCTATTTTTAAGTCAGGAGTCCACCTGGAGAACAAAGACATGCATTTTGAATTTAAGAAGTCAGGAGCCCGCCTGGAGAAGAGAGGAATACATTTTCAAGTCTTGAAGTCAGGAGCCCGCCTGGAGAACAGAAGTATTACAATTCCAGTTTTAAATTCTCATCCAGTAACATGCACCCAGTTTCCAAACTAATGCAGAAATTGTTCTTTGTTTTGTTTATTTTGTGAAGTCAGAAGCCCGCCTGGAGAATGGAGGTATTATCATTTTAAGTTGTAGTTAATGTCAGGAGCCCGCCTGGAGAATGGAGGTTGTTATCTTTCAAATTGTAATTGAAGTCAGGAGCTCGCCTGGAGAATGGAGGTTGTTATATCTCTTAAGTCATAGTTGAAGTCAGGAGCCCGCCTGGAGAATGGAGATGTTATCTTTCCAAATAATTGTTGAAGTCAGTAACCCGCCTGTATAGCAGAGGGTTACAACAAAAATCCCCAACATAAATCCAAGTTCAGAAATCTAAAGGAAGGCAACACTAGTCAGAAGAAGGCAGTTCAAGCTTCGAAGGAAAAATAATTCGAAGCTCACAAGAAAGACACAAGCAGTTCGAGTTCGGCAATCAAGAGAAGACTAAAAGTCAAGTCAGAGAGTAAAGAAATATCGGAGGAAACACAAGTCAACAAGACATCGAGGCAACAAGAGACACAAGAGCAATTTGAAGATCTAGATAAGAGTTTATAATTCATAGTTTAGTCTAACTTCTTGTTTTCTTTTAGCACGGTGTAATAAGGAGGTCAGTGAGTAGTAGCAACAGTAGCAACAACTGTAATAGTAAAACCACAGTTCTACGGTAGTCCCAGCTACCAAAACTTCCCGAACTACATTGACCTGATTCCCTTTTAGCCAGGGATATGTAGGAAACCTTTGAAGCAGAGGTTCGCTCAAAAGTTTCAAAAAAATGCTTCACACGAAATATTCAAACGGGCAAAAATTGCTCGTTTCCGCTCAATTATCTTTGCACGAAAACTCTTCGTGTTTCCGGGCAAAGTGGGCAGATGTGAGCACGTGATTTTTGACGTATATATGAATTATTCCCAAAAATTCAAACAATATGATTTCTTTTATTATTTTACAATTTACGAATATTGTGTTAATTGTTTGTATTTTATTTGTACGTTTTAATTCACATGAAAAATATAAAAAAAATACATTTGGTATTTGCATTTAATTTCATATTTTAGGATTAATTAGTGGTTAAATTATTTTTAGAACAAAATACAAAGAAAATAATAAAAATGGTCCTTTTTTGCGTTTTTAGTTTAAGTTTGTCTTAGTTTGTGTTTAAATTAGGAAGTGGTGTAAATGGAAATTAAGAGATATAATTTTAGGGTCAATTTGATTTTTGGTTTTTAATTTTGCATTTTTATAAAATCAGAAAAATATAAAAAATACAAAATAAAAATAAAAGAAACAAAAGAAGAAAACAAATGAAAAGAAAAAGAAATAATTAGAAAAGGGGCTGCCTATTAGAGGACCCAAATTGGGCTCATTTTAATTAACTAAACCCAACCAAAATGATTCACATCCCCAGTCCAACCCGTTCCCCTGACCCGGTCCGGTCCAAAGAGACGCCCAAATGGCGTCGTTTCTTTTATGTGATCTAATCCCGACCGTTCATCCGTTCGAATCCAACGGCCATGATCCCTTCTCTGATTTTAATAAGGTTGTCTTAGAACCCTAGACATAACCAATCTTCCTCGTACTATTTTTGCTCCACCATTCTCCGTCGCCGGCAGAAAATCGCGTCCGCCGACGGCGATGCTCCAAATTACCCCAAAAATACACCCCAGGCTCTTCTCTTCCTCCTTTTTTCATATCTACCATTAGTTTCGCTCAAATCCCAACCCATCCTCTCTAATATTAGATCAAAAATTCGGTGAAAAACCCTAACTTACCCAAACTGACCCAAATTGATACCTGGTAGTCCCCAGACCTCCCTCATCAAGAATCCATGGGTTTTAACCTTCGAATGTCCCCAAATCTGCTAGATTCTCGAACCTCAGAAGGTAGAACCCTAAAATTCAATTTGGCTCGAGTTTTGTCAAGTTCCTGAGTCCAGTATTGGATTCGAGTCATGAAATAACATTTTTATTTGTTGTTTGATAAAGAACAAATGATTATATAATTCCGAGGCTCGAATATAGTTTCCAATCTCCGGTCCGGGCTCCATAGGTAATGTCTTCTTATTCTTTCTCCATTATTTTCCCTTTATCAAATGATATCTCTTCTCGATTAGTTAATTTAGGATTTGTTTGCATTTTTTATTTTTTGTTAATTAGCCTGTGTTCAGTATCAGGATTTCTTTTATTTTGTTTACTTTTCTTTTATCCATAATATTAATTTGAAATTAGGGTCAAGCATATTAGTTTAAACTTTTCCAGTTTTGCTTCATGTATGATTTAAGTCCATTAGTTGATATGGTGTTCTGGAATTTGTTTTCCTTAGTAGAGATAGTCTGTTATTTGATCTTGCCTGGGCCTTGTTTGGTTTCATTTTGGTTAACTCTTAATTGGTTGATTAGCTTAGTTTAGGCAGTAATTAGTATTTAGTTTAACTAGCTAATAGGCCTAGTTTAGCTTGTTTTAGCAGATAGTTAACCTTGAGTTAGGATAATCGATGCTACTCTAGTAGTTTGTTTAGGTTTAGTTGAACTTGTAAGTCCCTTTCAATGTTTAATCCTAATTGATGACTGAGGTAAAGGGATTGGGTCAATTCGGGTATATTTCAGCCTAGATAAAGGATAGTTTGGATATTTAGGATTGGGTAGCACATGGTAGTTGAAACTAGAATCTTCTAGGGCCTTCCAAAGTAGGACTTTAGTGTAATTTTTATAATTGTAGTGTATTCACTTGTGACACAAGTCAGAAAATAAAGGACTAAAGCTGGAAATAAATAGGGACTGATAGTGTAAACAAAAATTAAGGGGCTGCCCTCATTTTTGCCTATAAAAGGCATGCCTATTTGCCTTAACACACAAGTTTTGGAGCTCCTCCTAAAAATTCACTCCAAAAGGTGATCTTCAGTTTTCAGATCTGATTTGAAATTCAAACTCCAAAACCCCAAAAACAATAGAAAATACCCCAAAAAAAAAACAAATAGAATCTTCAAAAATCCCAAAAAAACACTGCTCCGTTGAAATTCGAGGTTGATTTCAATTTTGCTGGTTATTGATTCGCATTCTAAAGTTCCATCCTTGTTTGTTGAAGTTCGGAGGTTCATTTTGAGTGCATTTAGGTCTAATTAAGTTGGTTTGTGGTTGAGTTTTGATTTGCTGAATTCCAGAAGTACTTTGAGGTCGATTTTGAGTTTATTAGGGTTCATGCAAGTGGTCTGTGGTTGAATCTCTGTTTTCTGTTTGGTTTGGGATTTTTCCTGGAGTGTTAAGTTCACTTCTGGCTGTGAATCAACTTCTGCTTGCCACTACTGCTGACCTCTTTCTTCTCTCCTGTTGTTTGCACTTTCAGGTACACAACTGAATTCAATTTGATGTAGCTGTACCTGTGAAAAGCATGAAATGAAACTAATGCGAAATTCTTGCTGAGAAACTGCACTTTAAATAATTTCGTTATGTTTTGAATTAGTTGTTCGTTGTATTCAAACTAGGACTATTCTAATTTGTTTGGATTGTTTGATTCAAGGACTGTTTGGAGTTTGGACTATGATTATTCATTAGTCATAATAGTTTTGTATCATTTTGTGTAGTATACTGTTGAAATTAGAAGCAAGCTGAAAGTTGAAACAGGAGAATGTTTTGGAATTCATGAACTTCATTTGTATAAACAAAAAATGAGTTGAAATTAGTACGTATATGTTAAGTCCAGTAGTTAGTAGTTTATATTGGTTTAGTTTATGTTACTAGTGTAGTGCAATTCGGATCTATATGATAAACAAAGTTTGCAGTTGGAAACTAAGTTAACAATCAACATGCAAGCTCCCATTACGTGAAGCAATAAGCAGTTTTAATAATACTTCAGTAATCCTAGTCCAAAATCACGAGATCACCTGAAAGTTGAGTGTTGGTTTAGTCTTGTTAATTTGAATTAGTGTCATGCGGTTGAGCTGCCACTACAGTTGTTTCCAATTTGATTTTACCTTTAGTAACTTTTAGGAGTTCACTAATGAATAGATAAATAGGACAATTTTTCACCTGCATTTTGAATTGCTGAAACAAGGATCTAAAGTAAATCATTGGTAAAAATAAATTGACTTTTATTACTCGAGATGAATATTTTGTAAGATTGCACGGAACTTAGCTGGTTCATTTTGGGATTGATTTGGCTGCTCTGATCCGTGTGAATGCCGTGTTTATTTCCATCCAGTCTCGAACCTGGGCTCGTTGGTATGCGTTTGCAAAGGTGAGAATTGGGCCTTCTTTTGCGTTGGGAATGTAAGCGTCCCTGTAGGCCCATATGTTGGGGGCAGCTTTTCTCATAAATAAGGCTGTTGAAGTATTAATTAATTGGGGGCCTTTTTTGAGATAATATTATGTAGAAAACTATAGATTGCTCTAGGTTTGACCTTTAATTAAAAATGAGGAGACGAGCCTCGCCTAATAAAATGTAAATTGCGGGGCCCTCCTTAAGTATATACTAAAATACTTAGACTTCGGGATGGGACGTTTAGCGAATTTTACGGCCTTCCCCAAAAATAATAACGCGTTAGTCTCTTTAGGCGCGCTTTTCATAATCTACCTTCTTAAACTCGGGTGCGCATTTATGTGACTCAAATCCAAATCTCAACAGAGTCGAAATGTGTCAATAACCACGAGTGCATTGATGTGACGTGGTTCGAGATGCATTTTCACGACGTTGCAATTATCGTTAATAATAATAATAAAAGCAGTTTAAAACTATAAAAGCACTTAAGCTCGAACATGTTTTGAAATCAGATAAATCCAAATATGACAGTTGAACGACCATTCTAGAACCACGGAACCCGGGAATGCCTAACAACTTCTCACGGGTTAACAGAATTCCTTACTCGGATTTTTGGTTCGCGGACTGTTAACAGAGTCATATTTTTCCTCGGTTCGGGATTCAACCGGCGACTTGGGACACCATTAATCTCCTAAGTGGGAATACTTAATAATAAATCCCGTTCCAATTATTCTTTAATTGGAAAAACTTCTTTATGCCCTTACAGGTTTAGTAAAAAAGGAGGTGTGACATGCTAGGTAAGTGAATTCCGCAGAAGCAGACGTGACACTGCAAATGCGGTACCGCAGGTGCGTGGTTTGACCGCAGATGCGGGTCCTGGTGTCATAAGTGAAATCCACAGAAGCGGAAGCGCATATGCGCTTATAGGATCGCAGGTGCGACAGAGCTGGGCAGAAGGTATAAAAATGCCCCTTCGCGATTTTCAGTCATTTGTTCACCATTTTTATGCGATTTTGGAGCTCCAACCTGTGATTTCAAGAGGGGATCAAGTGTGTCCACAGAGGTAAGCTACTTGGGCCTTATACCTTGTATTTATGGTGATTATATCATTGTTTACTCATGAAAATTTGTGGGAAATTGGAGGAAGAGTTGGGAATTTAGGGCTTGAAATTGGAGAGTGAATTTTTAGAATTTGAATGACTATATGAGGTCGTATTTTGGTAAATTTGATATGTATGAACTCGTGATAGGATGAGAATTTCGATGATGTTAATTTTGTCGGATGTTGAGACGTGTGCTCGGGGTCCGGGTTTGAGCAATTTCGGGATTTTAATGTTAAATTGGATATTTTTGAGCGGGCTTCGCTCCCATAGCATATTTTAATGACTACGTACTGATTGTGGCTAGATTTGGACCATCATGAGGTCGATTCATGCGGGCGAGGCATCGCGGGCTAGAGTTTGGATCGGATCGAGGTGAGTAATGATTGTAAATGATGTTATGAGGGTTTGAAATCATGGATTGCACATCGTAATGCTATATTGAGGTGAGACACGCGCTCGATGACAAGCTTGGGGTCGTGCACTATAGGGGATTGTGACTTGGTCCATCCCGATTGTTGATTTTACCACGTATTTGATTGGAAACTGTTCGATATCATCATTATTTGGGATGAATTCCATATTTGGGCCTAGTGCCAACTATGTGAACCCTTCGAGGCCTGTTATTGATATTTTCCTCATTATTTTGACTTCTTAATTGAATTCAGTCATGTTATTTTCCACTATTTTCAAAACTCAGCCATGTTTACTTTGCTTTAACACTTGAAATGATATTTCAAATAATATTTTCGGGATGAGCATCATATTTTACTGTTGCCCGCGAGGCTTATGTGATTTTTGACTGAGTAAGGCTGAGGGCTTGTGTTGTGAGGATATCTTTTGGGTCGGGTTGCGCACCGCAGAAGTGATACACTGATCTGATTATGAGGCTGAGTGCCTGAGATATGTATGCAACGACGTGGCGTGTTGATATATATATGAGGTCAAGAACCTGTTTATGATGCCACGAGGTGGCTTGATATTGCGCTTGGGCCGTAAGGGGCCCTCCCGGAGTCTATTATCATGACCCAACATCTACTAAGGGTCGTGGTGGCGTCGGACACTGCTGTCAGGCAAGCCAATGGAAATATTTAATTAAATCCTTGTTTTAATAATTCTAAAAATACTTCTTTTATGCGATTAAAATAATACTCAGTATATTCATCTGAATGAATAATGAAATATTTAAACAACTTTTAAAATTTTTGAATAAACCCAAATACATCCCAGAACCCAGTGTCACAAGTGCATGAGCAATTACTAAGGAATCGAATAAAGTACAATAACTGCCCGGAATACAAGTAGACAGAAACGGCAATACAATACAATACTCTGAAGGAGACTCTGCTGTCTGCGATCATCTCAATAAATGCAACTCACGTAAGTCTCCGTATCAACCATGTCGCTATACCACTAAGCCACTAGCCATACATAAACTTGTGCAACAAAAATGCACAGCAAGTGTAGTATGAGTACGAAAACAACGTGTACTCAGCATGTATCCCGGCAAATCTCTAAGAAGTAGAGACGAGATGTCGATTTCAGCACTTACTAGTGGTCAAATAATAATATAATTAAAATGTGAGGAAATCATGGATCTGTATAGCAATTCTAACTCACAATGTCAGAAAACAGTAAACAATTTAACAAATAATAAAGGGTTTTCAAGATTTACTTTTAAAGGGTTTTCATTTAACATTTAAAATTCTCAAGCAAGCAATGTACGCATGCCCAAATCATGCTGAGGTCGACGGCCCGCTCCAACAGAAATATAAATTGTGCACTGCCGAGGGTCGAACGGCTCGAACCATAGATGCATCTATTATCCCGCTCATGAACTATCCTGCCACGCGATCAACATAAAGTAAACAAATACCCTGCTCGCGAATCATACGTGCGATGCAGGTACACATAGGAATACATGCTCAAACAGCCAATTAAGGATTTATGGGGGGACATTTATCCAAATAAAAGCTAATCCTCTTTTAACAATTTAAGAAAATAAAGTTTAACCCTTTTTGAAATTCATTTACTAATTCATTGTGATTTAAGCAATTAAAACTGTCAATAAGTTTACAATTAATCCAAGTATAGCATACTTTTTGGGTCCTAGACTACCCGGACAATAGCATAATAGTAGCTACGCACGGACTCTCGTCACCTCGTGCATACGTAGCCCCCACAAATAGGAGCACATAACCAAATAACTCACCTATGGGGATAATTCCCTCTTATAATATTAGAAAGAAGACTCACCTTGCTCCGAAGATCCATAACCGGCATTTCGCGCCTTTCCGAAGACTCGAATAGATGCACAACGCTCCAAAACTAGCCAATAATTATGTAAACCCATTAATATATGCTAAGGTACTCATTATAATACAATGTATAATAATTCCTAATCCCGATCGAAAAATTGACAAAAATGCTCTCAGGCCCACGTGCCCGAAATCCGAAATTGTTTAAAAATAAAGTTTACCCATGAACTCACGAACTCAAATATATGATTTTCTCTTAATTCCATACTCAAAATTGTGGTCAAAATCCAAGAATACTAATTTTCTAGGTTTTCCCTCAAACCCAAGTTTTTTACAAATTTTCATGTCTAAATCCAAATATAAACCTTGTATTTAATTCAAAACTAGAATAAATTACTTACCTCATGATAAATAACGGAACCCCATCTTCAAAAGCTCCAAAAATTGCCAAAAATCGCCTAAGAACCGAGCTCCAAAAATTCCAAAACGAAATGGCAAAGTGACTGATCTTTGTGATTAAATGCTTCTGCGCATCCGTCACTAAAGGCCACTTTCATCACTAAAAGTCCAATAGAAACAAATTTACCAGCCGTTATTCAATTGAGCATAACTTTTCGTACTAATGTCGAAATGATAAATGGTTTAATGTTCTGAAAGTTAGAATGTAAGGAATATAACTTTCATGTTTTTCACATTTTCAGATTCCTTATAGATTTCAAGATATAAGCTTTCAAAGTAGGCTCCTCGCATTAGAAATTTCTGGGAAAATCGCAAAAACAGCTTTACCAACCTTTATTCAATCTATAACAACTTTCTGTACAAATATCGAAATGATGAATGGTTTATCGTTATGGAAACTAGAATTCAAGGTTAACAACTTTCATGCTTTGAAAACTTTCAGATTCTTTATGGATTGTAAGATATGGGCTTCCAAAATTGACTTCTCGCCTCAGATCTTTTTTCTGTTGAACATCTGCTGCAACAGATTTCAGCAGCTTTTCCTTGTCCGAAATCCATTCTGTTAACCTTCCGAAATCCACTCGAGGCCCTCGGGACCTTAACGAATTATACCAACATATCCCAAAACATGATACGAACTCGTTCGAGGCCTCAAATCACATCAAACAACATCGAAATCATGAATCGCACTCCAATTCAAGCTTAATGAACTTTAAAACTTCAAACTTCTACATTCGATGTAGAAAACTGTCAAATCATGTCTGATTGATCTCAAATTTTGCACACAAGTCACATTCGACATTACGGACCTACTTGAACTTTCGGAATTGGATTCTGACACCGATATCAAAAAGTCCACTTCTGGTCAAACTCCTCAAAAACCTTTAAATTTCTATCTTTAGCCAAATGATTCCAAAATGACCCACGGACCTCTGAATTTATTCTCGATCGCGCTCCCAACGCCAGAATCACCATACAGAGCTATTCCCAGACTCGGAATCCCAAACGGACATCGATAACACTTAAATGCACTTCAAGCCAAACTTATGAAATTTCTTCCAAAATGCTCACTTCCACAATAGGCGCCAAAACGCTCCCGGGTCATCCAAAACTCAATCCGGCAATACGCCCCGAGTCTGAAATCATCATTCGAACTTGCTGGAACCTTCATATCCCGATTTCGAGGTACTAGAGCTCAAAATGACTGGTCGGGTCGTTACATTCTCTCCCACTTAAACATACATTCGTCCTCGAACGTGCTGAGAACTACACTGATGTAGTCTGAAATCATTGTTTAACATCTCATGCACCTTCCTATGCTACCACAACTCAATTGAGCACATTAGCTCGATCTATTCCGAAGATATTCCCTTTTATTCAAGCAAATAAGCCTTAAATCCCAATTCCAACATCCGGAATTTCCTGCCAGGACTGTTTCCAATATACGATCACATATCAATCACTACACGCTGTACCCAAACATGACTGCACAATTTCCTGAACTCACACCTTGCATCACTTTACTCATAAGACCACAATAACATTTTCTGATTGAATAAATCGTAATTCCAGGAATCCGATGCTCCTATTGCACCTCATGACCTACATAGGTCTTGCTCTAACTCTTACAATATAGCCATGATGGAAGGGATGTGTAGATATTCATAACTAGCTGCCGAGTCAATACTTCTGACAACAACCATTACCTCATTCTGAACCAAATAATGATCTTTGCTCTTTAATATACTTCATATAATCAGATTGCACTGATCCTAAATCCAATAATCACGTCTCAACTAGTACGAACTGCACAGGCAATAAGCCTTCCCGGTCTTGATCAAAAGTCTCATATGATGCTACCATGTGCCAATAGGCTACCAATTAGGATGCGATACAAAAGGAAAACGAACCCTGAAAAGGAGATCCAATTACCCCGCTTGCGAATCATACCTACGACGCGGGCAACATACTAAACAGACACCCTGCTCGCGAATCGTACATGCGACGCGGGCTCACAGCTAATACGAGTTTTCCTCAGAAAGTAGGAAACAGAACACCTAAAAATAGATATGGGGAACTGTACTGAACATCATCTCTCTGCGGAACCTCAACACATAAGAAATTCACCAAGACATCTCACAACCCCGACTACTCTTCCATAAGCAACGCATTATTGAAATGAACACAATCGGCCTGATATAGAGCCCATACTCATATTTAAATCCATTCACAGACCTCAAGCCGATTCTGATCATATCGAACTAGGTCAATGACCTTTCAAGGGTCCATAATCACCCCCTTTTCCCATAACACATAAGAACCACCATCATAATCGAAGCAAACCCCCACAGTCCATAACCCAGCAAACATCGATCGCAGATGACGCTGAAGAGGTTACCAACTTACTTTGAACATTGAAACTCTTTCCTGCTCATCCGAGCTCGTGACATCCTTGCCAACACCGAACTGCAACCTTGATCCTCACTTCAAATTCCATGCAACTCACTGCACCCAACGTGCCAATATACGATACAACACGATTTTCATCATAACTCCGGAACCACTAATAGACTTACGCATATAAAACGTTTCATTTAACTCACTTCAGGAGAACCATAGCAACACACAGGCGAAGTCTCATAACCGTAGAATATGAAATTCTCTAAGTAGTGGTCTAATCCACCATAACCCTTCTGGGATCAGCCCACACATAACATGCTAGAATGGTAGAATACTTCTGAATAACATAACTTACGATGGCCGACCGACCTCACACGTATCGTCACAAATCACTTGCATAACTTGATCATGCTGAAGGAATTGATCTCTGACACCAATATGCCAATTCAACTATGGCTAATCAATCTACTTCCTTCCAATTTATCCTTGATTGCCTTAGAAATAATAATGACTACATTCAACATATAAATTACTCCATCTACACTCATCCCGAGTGATCTTGAATCACGAGGCCATGCTGTACCAAAATCCCATAAACCATTTCATACCTCCCGAATGCTACACTTCAAGCCAAAACATCATAGAACATTCTGAGCCGCCACTTGTAAGCTACTACAAAATCTTGATTCTCAACCGCACCTATAGGCTTGAAATCATTAGGTGCCACACTATACACCTTTTTAATTCATTAGGACCGTTGCTGAGAGCCACCCGCTCTAACTTGGACCCGAGTATAATCAACCCTATGAATCTTATAACACATGAATACCCTCTCGACGAAGTACCCGGCGGAATCACTTCCTTTGAAAGGCCAACCATAACATGCATTCAACAATTCATCTGCTCAAATTACCACTTATGGGCCTTTCCTGTAACTGAAATAACCTATAAATATGCTAATAACCAGAAACCTCACAAGTTGTTAACCATGCAACCCAATCATAGGCAGTGGGACTCTCCCACTTAGCTTGAAGTCATCATTTTACAATTCTGGAGTTCACCCGACCTCTTTATCTCTTACTGACATAACCTTTGCGCAATCAACTATCAAAATTTCTCGGAATCTTCCTATAAAACCCCATTTATACTCTGAATTATCAACCACACTCGCACAACCGATCTCTTTTGCCAAACAACCGATAGAATTCCTTGCAGAAGCTTCGCCAACCACGCGACCGCTAACCTGCTCATAGGGAATAACCCACCTGAATAAATCACTTCCCAACATCTTCCAACATTGCTGCATGGGGTACAATCACAATGACTCCAATAACCCATCCTGGGTTTGAGCTGACTCTCCAGCTGCACCAGTCCATTCACCCCTCGTGGACATCAGTTAAATATGCGGCAACACCCTTCCAATTAAGAGTTATGCTTCATCCTCCTTCATTTCAAGCAGCTTCTTTCCATTATACCAAATCTCCTGCTGCATGATAGCCCATACTTCAAATTAAACTCGTAGACTTCAATTACCAGTCACTAAAATCCCAAATCACTGCAAACTCCCCTTAAGGTGCGCAGTCGTCTTACCACAAGGACCATATGCAACTCCGCCACTCTCCCACTCTAGGCAAATCTCGATTCTCTAATCAACCAATCGACCTGCGCTTCTCACACCTGACCTTCTAGAAGTTTAACCACTGCCTGACACTTCCCAATTGTCCTTCCTCATACTTTGCTGCTCAATTGTTGCCTTAAATAAAATCTACCTTCGTAGCACTTGAACCCACAAGTCGCTACTAACTTTAAACCTTTTTGAAGATCATATTTCTTGAGCCATCACACTAGGAACAGTGGTTCTATCCTGAACCACCGGCGATCTCTGACCGTCGCTTCTTCATTATTGGCTGGCAATATCCTGCTCCAAAGGAGAATTGAAGAAATACATAACACTGGAAAGTTAACATATTCAACCGAGGACGACGATACCACACTGCCGATGAAAACTCCACCACACTTGGAAATACCATGTCTCGATACCTCATCAACCCAAACCTGTACATTATCTGCCCGATTGCCTTTCCCATACCATGAATAATACACTGAATCTATAAATCATGCACTGTGTAAACCTCCCTTCATGCCATTCACTGCCTCGACACATAGGCAAACATCCTACCATCATGTCAATACCGCAGAATAATCGTTCATAAAT
This sequence comes from Nicotiana glauca, assembly GCA_026770625.1. Taxonomy (NCBI): domain Eukaryota; kingdom Viridiplantae; phylum Streptophyta; class Magnoliopsida; order Solanales; family Solanaceae; genus Nicotiana; species Nicotiana glauca. Next base: position 25,824 of record MU716074.1, read on the forward strand.
ATCATGGCAACCTGTGCCTAGCCTTAAGGCTCTTAGAAATACTGCTAAAGAGTCATAACAACAGAATATCCTTCCACAAGGCGACGACAATAGCTCAAATAACCCCGCAGGGAGAAACACCCGCACCACATTCGTAGTGCCATTTACAATTCTGCATTTCTCAATTTATAACAAACGATTCACGTCGCGCAAGATTGAGTAGGAAAGAAACAAAGGCATAAGCCTCATAGAAATCAAATCGCACGATAAGGAATCAAGAAGGGAAGTACTCCTGACAGCCCTGTAGCCTCCCGAAGATAAGTACAGACGTCTGCGTACCGATCCGCGAGACTCTACTGGACTTGCTCATGACTTGTGAGACCTAAGGGAACCTAGTGCTCTGATATCATGTTGTCACAACCCAAAATCTACTAAGGGTCGTGGTGGCGCCAGACACCGCTGTCAGGCAAGCCAACTGAAATACTTAATTAAATCCTTATTTTAATAATTCTGAAAATACTTCCTTTATGCGATAAAAATAATACTCAGTATATTTCTCCAAATGAATAATGAAATATTTAAACTTTTAAAATTTCTTAATAAACCCAAATAAATCCCAGAACCCGGTGTCACAAGTATATGAGCAATTACTAAGGAATCGAATAAAATACAATAACTTCCCGGAATACAAGTAGACAAAAATGAAAATACAATACAATATTCTGAAGGAGACTCTGCTGTCTGCGACCGTCTCAATAAATGCAACTCACCTAAGTCTCCATATCAACCATACCGCTATAGCACTAAGCCACTAGCCACACATAAACCTGTGCAACAAAAATGCACAGCAAGTGTAGTATGAGTATGAAAACAACGTGTACTCAGCAAGTATCCCGTCAAATCTGGAAGAAGTAGAGACGAGATGTCAAATTCAACACTTGCTAGTGGTAAAATAATAATATAATGAAAATGTGAGAAAATCATGGATCTATATAGCAGTTCTAACTCACAAAGTCGAAAAACAGTAAACACATTTAACAAATAATTAAGGATTTTCAACATTTACTTTTAATTTTCTTTATCAATTTATATCAGGACATAAAAGGCAATATCAACATTTAAAATTCTCAAGCAAGCAATGTAAGCATGCGCAAATAATGCTGAGGTCGACGGCCCGCTCCAACAGAAATGTAAATTGTGCACTGCCGAGGGTCGAACGGCTCGAACCATAGATGCATCTATTACCCCGTTCGCGAACTATACTACGATGCGGTCAACATAAAGTAAACAAATACCTTGCTTGCGAATCATATGTGCGACGCAGGTACACATAGGAATACATGCTCATACAACCAATTAAGGATTTATCGGGGGACATTTATCCAAATAAAAGCTAATCCTCTTTTAAAAATTTAAGAAAATGAAGTTTAACCCTTTTTGAAATTCATTTACTAAGTCAATGTGATTTAAGCAATTCAAGCTGTTAATAAATTTACAATTAATCCAAGTATAGCATACTTTTGGGTCCTAGACTACCCGGACAATAGTATAATAGTAGCTACGCACGGAGTCTCATCACCTCGTGCGTACGTAGCCCCCACAAATAGGAGCACATAACCAATTAACTCACCTGTGGGGACAATTCCCTCTTACAAGGTTAGAAAGGAGACTCACCTTGCTCCGAAGATCCGTAACCGGCATTCCGCGCCCTTCCGAAGACTCGAATCGATGCACAACGCTCCAAAACTAGCCAATAATTAAGTAAACCTATTAATATATGATAAGGTACTAATTACAATCCAATTTATAACAATTCCTAACCCCGATCGAAAAGTTGACAAAAACGCCCTAGGGCCCACGTGCCTGGAATCCGAAATTTTTCGAAGATAAAGTTTACCCATGAACTCACGAACTCAAATATATGATTTTCTCTTAATTCCATGCTCAAAATCATGGTCAAAATTCAAGAATACTAATTTTCTAGGTTTTCCCTCAAACCCTAAGTTTTCTATCAATTTCCATGTCTAAATCCAAATATAAACCTTGTATTTAATTCAAAACTAGCATAAATTACTTACTTCAAGATAAATAACGGAACCCCCTCTTCAAAAGCTCCAAAAATCGCCCAAAATCGCCCAAAATTGCCCAAGAACCGAGCTCCAAAAATTCCAAAACAAAATGGCAAAGCGACTGATTTGTGTGATTAAATGCTTCGGCCCATCCGTCACTAAATGCCATTTTCGTCACTAAAAGTCCACTAGAAACAGCTTTACCAGTCCTTATTCACTTGAGCATAACTTTCTGTACAAATGTCGAAATGATGCACGGTTTAATTTTCTGAGAACTCAAATGCAAGGACTACAACATTCAAGTTTTGCACATTTTCATATTCCTTATAAATTTCGAGATATAAGGTTCCAAAGTATGCTCCTCGCACCAGAAATTTCTGGGAAAATCGCAAAAACAGCTTTACCAGCTTTCATTCAATCTACCATAACTTATTATACAAATATCCAAATGATGGATCGTTTATCTTTATGGAAACTAGAATTCAAGAGCTACAACTATCATCTTTTGAAAATTTTCAGATTCTTTAAGGATTGTAAGATATGAGCTTCCAAAATCGACTTCTCGCCTCCGATTATTTTCTGTTGAACATCTGCTGCAACAGATTTCAGCAGCTTTTCCTTGTCCGAAATCTATTCCGTTAACCTTCTGAAATCCACCCGAGGCCCTCGGAAACTTAACAAATTATACCAACATATCCCAAAACATGATACGAACTTGCTCGAGGCCTCAAATCACATCAAACAACGTCGAAATCATGAATCGCACTCCAATTCAAGCTTCATGAACTTTAAAACTTCAAACTTCTACATTCGATGTCGAACCCTATCAAATCACGTCCGATTGATCTCAAATTTTGCAAACAAGTCACATTCGACATTACGGACCTACTCAAACTTCCGGAATTGGATTCTGACCCTGATATAAAAAAGTCCACTTCCGGTCAAACCCCTCAAAAACCTTCAAATTTCTATCCTTAGCCAAATGATTCCAAAATGACCCACGAACCTCCGAATTCACTTCCGATCACGCTCTCAACTCCAGAATCACCATACGGAGCTATTCCCAAACTCAAAATCCCAAACAGACATCGAAAACACTGAAATGCACTTCAAGCCAAACTTATGAAATTTCTTCCAAAATGCTAACTTCAACAATAGGCGCCAAAACGCTCCCGGGTCATCCAAACTAGATTTGGGCATACGTCCGAGTCCAAAATCATCATACGAACCTACTGAAACCTTTAGATCCCAATTCCAAGGTCGTTTACTCAAAAATCCAATCCTAGTTAATACTTTCAACTTTAAGCTTCCGAAATGAGAATTCTCTTTCCAAATCAACTTCGGACTTCCCGAAATTTAATTCCGACCACGCATACAAGTCATAATTCCTGAAATGAAGATGCTCATGGCCTCAAACCATTGAACGACGTGCTAGAGCTCAAAACGACCGGTCGGGTCGTTACATCTATACACCCCCAGTGAGCGCGGGTACCCAGTGTGATGTGAGATATAGCCCGAGGGGATGGTACTGTTCTATGTCATTGCCCAAGGGGCTGGTATTGTTCTAAGATATCTCATGAGGGGCGGAGTTGTTGACATTGTGCCCGAGGGGCGAGTCTTTATGTGTTTATCTTTCATATTTACCTGTTATTTACCTGTTTAATTGTGTATTTGTGCCAAGGGGAGAAATTTTTGTGCTTACCTGCACTAATTGCTTTGCATTCATTTGCATAACTGTTCAAGAGTCATTTTAAAGAAGTTTTAACTGAGCTAAGATGTATAAAGAGATTTCACAGCTTCATTGCTTTTATTAAATGATTTTTATATTGCTTCTGTACAACATGTTGATAAGCTTTACATGATTTCTTGCTGCTCAGTTTTCATTTACCTTTATTACTCACTGAGTCAGAGTACTCACTTTACTCCATGCACCTTGTGTGCAGATTCAGGTATTTCTACACCCGGTAGCGGGTTTCGGCGGGTTGGAAGAAGAGTCATCGGAGTATGGCAAGGTAGCTGCCGACATTCGCAGCACTACTTTTCTCCCTCTTTATTTTATGTTGTCTGTATTCAGTACCTTCAGACTTTTCAGTTGTAGTTAGATGCTAATAGATACTCATGACTTGTGACACCCCGGTATCGAGTTGTGTTTGGACTGTATTCCGAACATTATAAAATCGTTTGCTTTGTTCTTGGTTATTATTCATACTTAGATAGTTTATTAATGTTTAACTATTTTAAAAATTGAATTGGGAATAGTTGGCTGGCCTTGTCTTCATGAGAGGCGCCATCACGACCGGGTCCGGGTTTAGGATCGTGACAATTTGGTATCAGAGCCTAGGTTATATAGGTCTCATGAGTCATGAGCGGGTTTAATAGAGTCTCGCGGATCGGTACAGAAATGTTTGTATTTATCCTCGAGAGGCTGCAGAACCTTTAGGAAAAACTTTACATTCTTGAATTCTTATCGTGCGTCCTTTGATTCAGCTTGAAATGTAACTCTTTGAATTTCTTCCGCGCGTTCGTGTGCGCGTGATGTGCCGGAGAATTTCAGCACATTTCAATACTAATTTCTTATATTTTAGCTTGTTTTAGATGCAATTATCTCCTTTACTTATGTAATTTTAGTGTTATTGTAGTACATAAGGTTTAAGGACCCAAGATAATGAAAATGAAAGCAAAAAGTCACAAAAAAGACAAGAAAAGAGCAAAAAGGCATCGTAAAGGATGATATGCGGTCGCAAAACCCACATGCGAGCCGCATACTTGGCACTGAGATCATAGATCAAAGTAGAGTGCTGAGCAAAATTCAACGTTAAGAATGCAGTTCATTCTGCAACCGCAGAACCTATTTGCGAGTCGCAAAGCAGACCGCAAACCAACCATGAAGGCTGCTAAAGGAATAAAATGCGATGCAAAATGTGGTTGCATTTCTACAATGCGGACCGCAAAACATAAATGGTGTGAAAGACTTGAAACTAGGGTTACATTATGCGATGGACTTGTCAAAAATACGGACCACATGTTTGCATTGTGACAGAAATGTGATCGTATGTCTGACCTAAAAGAGCATTTTTGTTCATTTTCTGTCCCGATTTTAGCCCTCTATAAATAGATTTATGGTGATTTTGTGGGCTCATCTTGTCTAGTTTTTGAGCTACATTCTAAGACTTAAATATTCTTCACTTTTGGAAGCTTTTGGGTCAAGAATCTTCACTTTGTAAGCTTTAGGACATTAAATACTGTTTGGCTTTTGTATTTTAGTATGAGTAGCTAACTTTAAATACTAAGGTTGTGGACCTTAAATGGGTGTTATGTTAATGGGTGTTTAACATTGAATATATATATAATGGTTGATTGATATTTATTTACTTCTCATTCTTCATTTATTGTTGGTGGTTGCAAACATTAACAAGTGCCATTAAATTCTTGCTTTGCTTGGAAAAGTAGTTAGAATTTAGTAAAAGTAAATATCAATGACTCAAGGCTTTAAATCTTGTTTAATAAAATCGCTTAGGAGTAAGTGGGTTTTTTTTGGCATAGATTGACTGTTCTTAATTGCAACTCTTTTACATTTGGAAAAATTGTAAAGAGGAAATACTACCCAACTATTGGGAAATATTGGGTAGTCATTTAGACATCATTTGCATATCAAAAGAACCTTCCATTAGAAATATATTATATTAACACCGATAGCATTACACTTCATTAAAGGGGACAAAACCTTAGTTTCTTTAATCCAATTATTTACATTCTCAATATTCCAACTAGTTGTTACTTCAAAACAAACTCAACTCATACTCTTGTTACTATTAATTCATACTCTTGTTACCGTTAACTGAATAAAATTACGACTTTAGTAGAGAAACACACTGTTTGAGTAACCTTTTCACACCTATTCCATGTGGGATTCGACCCCAACCTTGTTGGGTTATTATATTTTACATTAACCGCCTTACATTATTTATTAAAGTGTAATTTGAGCGTATCAGTGTGCATAAGCGCTCAGTATCATATTTGCATCGATGGCTCGTGATTCCCTAATCGAGGGGCGAGATGTGATATCTGTGAGTTATTGTTGGGTCAGTCTGGAATACTTGAAGCCAGATTTTTGCCTATAGCTTGAGCACCGAGGTGTTGATTGCATGAGCGCGTATTTCTGGATCTATATGTGCTGTTGTGTCCCTATTAAGGAAAATGATGACTGGATAGTTACGTGATGAGTATGATGTGATTGCGAGATGTATTCATATGATTTGGAAGCGACGACAAAGGTCTGCTGGACGATAGAAGAACTATTAGGTGCTTGATTTCCATCGTGATTCTAGGTATAGCCCCCAGTTATGGGCGTGTGAAGTATCTTTTCATGCTTCCTAGTTGGGAGTGAAGTAAATTTCATGTTGCAGTAAGAGTTCATACTCAGGAAGACTAAGTGACTGCGTAAAGTTCATGATGGTGGAAGGTATGCGGAAAGGTTACTTAGAGGCGAAGAAGGCGGGTTATCTCCTACGGAGTGCTCGGAAGTTGTGCGATCTTTATGTTATTTGTTAGAAGATCTCATTTGCAAGTGAAATATATGTGTTGTAATTTATATTGGGTCGCTTCAGAGAGTGGGTTTAACTGTTCCGAGAGTGAATGCGAGATTTGTAGAAGATTTAAAGTACTAGCTGGTCTGTGTTTCATGAGCTTAGGAAGGATTGGGTTTAATCTCACTATGGTATTATGGCAGCAATAGAGTATATGCGTTATGAGTTATTGAGAGTGTTTGATCTATGGCTCCGAGCCAAGTGGGGGATTCTGCTAGTGCTTAATTGATTGCACGATTATGTGCTATGTTGGTTCCAGTTTGAGGCGTATTAGTGAATCAGTTATGACCTATGGAGATTGAGACCGAGGACGGCTCGAGTAAAGGAATATTCTTAGCAAAGGTTATAGGATACTTCACAGGTGTGTAAGAATCACATGATGCCTTGAGTTATTGTGGGCAAGAATACTTGGTGCATAGAGTAGGAAGTTTCTTGGTTGTTTTGGGAAGAGGTAACATTTTGCGGTGTTGGAGAGCTAATGAGGCACGGGTTGTTCGGTTTATTTGAGAAGACTAATTGTAGTATGAGTAGAATGGGCGACTCTAGAAAATAGTTCTAAAGCGTTCAAGGTTTTACATGGGATAATTGGGGATTTTCAAGTTGTATAATTGGCTAGAAGCTGAGGTTTTGCAATGGAGGGTGTCAAGACTTGTGTTATTTCTATATCGTCTATGGGATTCTAGTCAGCATCATCGGGAAGGTGAAGGTAATGGATTTATATTCGCAGGATGTCACTTTAGAGTAGAATATGTGGTACTTTTGGGGATATCTAAGAAAGTATTCAGCGGCTTAGGAGCCTTAGTCAGTGTGATTTTATGTTAGGGTCTCGTGTGGTGAGTCAGGGTTGAGGAATTGAAGTGTTATGCAAGAAGTAATATCAAATTGAAGGTAAATAAGAAGGAACCGGGATGGATGGTATAGCTTGGTAGTGGACCGGACCGGTATGGTAAGGGCATGATTAGTTCCTTGGGTGTGTTCAGGGTAATGAGTTTCTATAGGTGTTTTGCGGCGGTGTTCTTAGGTTTTGATAGCTTGCATAGCTTGGTCGAGTTAGAAGGATTCAGTCCTGGCAGGTCTGGGTTGTGCAAGGGGAACTCAGAGAGTTCTTGAAGGTTCCTAACTCGGTTGGAGATGTATAATTTTTATGTGCATGAGAAGCATGGGATGTATAGTGATTTTCTTCTAGATGGGATCAATGGGAAGTTCTTGGTTGGATGGGTACATAGTTGCTTGTGGCTCGGAAAGGGTATAAAGTTCTCATGTTATCCTAGGATGGTATGGTATATGCGGTATGTTGTGGAGGATTGAGATTGCGTGTGTAAGGTTACGGTTCAGTTCTGAAAGGAAGGTCATAAAATTCTTAGGCAGTGTGCAGCTTCAGATAATTAGAGAAATGAGCTTCAGATAAATAGAGAAATGTGCTTCAGATGATTAGGGAAATGATCCTCAGATGATTAAGGAAATGGTATTGCTAATTGGGGTGATTTGACGAGCGTATATGTTTCAAAAAAAGGCAATGTGATTAAGTTAATGGTGCTTTGGTAGTATTGCGACACTTTCTTGTTAGATCGACTTCTGATATTCGAGTTTGCTTGGTAGCACAAAGGAATTTTAGAATATCTCCCGTGGAATGATTGGGTATTTGAGGTGTGGTATATATTCGGACGGCGGAATTGGGATCAGGTATGGTGATTCGTGTGATATATGGAGTTGGAGTCGGGGAGTTCTCATGTTCAGGCTATGTTGTAGTTATGGGTCGCGTGTATCGGCACTGTTTAGTGACTATCAAGGTTTGGAGATCGAACAAATATTTTGTTGCTTGGTATGTCAGATTTTTGATGTAATATTGGCTATAGACTGGTTGTCTCAACGTCGCGTCATTCTGGGAGATTGCGCTAGGGCGGCGATGTTGGCTATGATAGGAATGCCGCGGATTGAGTGGCGAGGTTCGATGGATTCCATGCTCTAGTAGGTTGGTTTTATATTTCGAAGACCCAGCGGACGACTGGGAAGGATTGTCTTCCTTATTTTGGTTCATGTGATGGATGTCAGTGTAGAGGCTTCTACCATTAATTCAGTTCCGGTAGTGAGGGACTTTTCAGATGTGTTTCTTGTGGTCGGGAATGTCGCCGGGCAAGGTTATTGATTTTAGTATTGATTTGATGACGGTCACCGTATCGTATTACACTGATAGAGTTATAGGAGTAGAAGGATCATCGTCAGGTTTCCTTGATAAGGAGTTCATAGCAGGCCAATGTGGATGTGTGTTCTAACTTGAGTCGGCTTGGTTTGCTCTGAGTTGTAATGTTGAGGGATGTGTTGATTCGATTGTTATTGAGCTTATCAGTAATCTCGGGAGATCTATGAGTTACCTTTCCGTGTTGCGAGGCATTAGGATTTGTTGGTTATCGGCACATGCGGTGCGGTGTTATAGGGGTCTCTCAGTAGGATTCGAGTGGGACGTGTATCGACTATTGCTTGGAGGATGGCACATCGGTTATGTCCTTTCAGGTTGTGTGGTGTTATGGATTTGCTTTACCGTAGTTATGATGATTTACTTTGATTCTAGACATCAATTGCGCGTGGTCGTCAATTTCGAGCACAGTGACTTGAGGTGCTTTAGGTGGAGCAGTGTTTGGATAGGGTCGCGCATTGCAGCGAAGTTATGTGGAAGTATGACCTTGCGGATTGGATCCGTGCGTTCTATTTCTATGATATGATATGGGTTCTCAGTCTTGTGTTGTGGTGGTAATATGAGCTTGAGGTACAACTCTTCCATTTGAGTCATTTTCATGATTTGTGTATGTTCGGACTGTTGCTTATTGGTGCGCAGATTGCGCAAGTTGTGGCTTAGGCATGTATTGAGGTATCATATCACCAGAGTAGTATGTTGGATTTGATGAGATCGTTGGGATCTTTAATGAATATGTGGATTCGATTTCAGCACGTTGGAAGAATAATATCAAGTTTCGGCTCAAAAATTTGCTACGATCTTTGTCAAATGAGAAGTGGCTTCATGAATGGTTGATCTGAGAAATGGTTAAGGCTTACTGCGTGTTTCATTTATCAATGGTGGTATGTTAAAGTGTTGGAATGAGACTTTAGTTGATAAGAGGTTTTCTACCGGTATTCGGATATTGTGTGCAGCTGCTATGGAAAGAATATGTCGCCACATGTGTTTGAATTGTGTGATATATCATGTAATTACACCTGAGGTTGCAGGTATGGGTTATTACAGCTAGTTCGGGCCTATTTGGAGTGTAGATGTTAGATTTTTGATCTTGTGGATGGTTTCGGTAGTGGAAATGACGTTCTAAGGTTTATGGGCTAGGATTGATTGTGAAATTCCAGTTATATTGTGTTATCGGACCTATATGAGATAGGGTAACGTGGGATCACCCCCGGGTATGTGCACAGTAAGGTTATTTAGCGATTGATTGGCTTTTGGAACAACCCTGGGCACGTTTGAGGACGAAGGTATGTTTATGTGGGGGAGGATGTAACGACCCGATCGGTCGTTTTGAGCTTTAGCACTTTTCTTGCCAGTTCTCGGGCATGACTTTATGTGATGTATTATGACTTATGTAAATAATTGGTTTTGGTATTCAGGGTAATCAGAGCGAATTTGGAAGAAATAGTTCTCGGTTGAAGCTTGAAATTTGAGAGGGGTTGACCAAGATTTTACTTGTTTGTATACGATCTCGGATCGAAATTCTTATGATTCGGTTAGCTCCATTAGGTGATTTGGTACTTAGGAGCGTGATCGGAATGATTTTCCGAAGTCTGTGGAAGGTTTAAGCTTGAATTGGCGAAATTGAGATTTCGGCGTTTTCCGGTTGATAGGTGAGATTTTGAAATGGAGGTCGGAATGGAATTCCGGAAGTTTCAGTAGTTCTATTGTGTCATGTGAGATGTGTGTGCAAAATTTTAGGTTATTCGGATGTGGTTTGGTTTGGTTTTTGATCAAAAGCGGAATTTGGAAGATTTTAGAAACTTAGGCTTGAATCCGAGGTGTTTTGATGGATTTGATGTTGTTTGAAATATTTAGATGATTGGAACAAGTTTGTATAAGGTGTTGGGTTATGTTTGTGCTTTTGGTTGAGGTCTCAGGGGCCTCTGGACGATTTCGGATGGTTAACGGAGAGATTGAAATTTTGTTGCAGCAGCTGATATTGCTGCTTCTGGTATTTTCGCACCTGTGGATTAGGGATTGCATGTGCGGCGCCGCAGATGCTAGTGATCTATCACAGAAGCGAAAAAAGGCCAGATGAGCAGAGACCGCAAAAGCGGTATGGTGACCGCATCCACGATGTCGTAGATGCCGAAGATTGGTCGCATATACGATGTTGGCTGGGTAAGTGAATACCGCAGAAGCGGACGTGAGACCTGGTATATATATATTATTGATAAGGTTTTTTCTATACTCAATTGAATGAAAGAACTTAGATTCGAACTTTTAAAATGATAAACCTTATCATAAGAACCGTTTCCTTGTAGTAGAACCTATGCAACACGAATTAAATTTAATTGGATTGGGTTTCAGATATCAAGTACATGTTGACCCAAGACTTATTGCAAGTTGCAACAATAAGAACTAACAAAACAAAACACAAAATATAAGAGAAATTAACACCAGCACCATATGCAATAGTGGTAGTAGATGATCTCTCCCTTTATTCTCAAAACTAAACTCACACCAGCACAAGTACATAGTCTCTGAGGCCTAACTTTAGTCTTGACATTTAGGACATTTGCTGCAAATCTTGTATTTACATGAGCAAATTTTACAAGCTTTGCCGGCGACTTTGCCAACAGCTTTGCCAACGGCTTTGCCGACGCCTTTGCCGACGCCGTTGATTCCTGCACCCATCTTCATTGCCGCACCAAATTAGGTTATGCAGAGTAATGTATTAGGTATAGGTTAACCAATAAAGGAGGAAATTTAAATGTGGTAGTATTAATTCTCAGCGCTGCAGACATAAATAAATTAGGATGAACATGCGTTGCTCCTCCAATAACTTAAGTTTTAAATAAAATGATCACACAATGGCGGGACATGGTGCTGCTTCAGCTTACCGAAGACATAAACCCTTGATAAGTGGGCGTGGGGGTCGAGAAATAGTGTAGAAGGTTAATAGGTACGTAGTCATGCATCTCCCTTTTCCGTACAGTAATATAAATCGATGTTAGTCTTGTATATTTTTATATTCAGATTTTTATCAACTACCTGCTGGTTCTTTCGTTTCAATTATCTTGTTATCTTGCCGGTGTGACTCCTTATTACTATTGATTTTTCATCTTTTCTTGAACTAAGCGTCTATTGAAAATAACCCTTTATCTTCTCCAGATAAGAGTAATATCTACCTACACTGTATCCTTGCTTGACCCAACTTATATGATTACACAGAACTTATTATTATTGTTATTGATCATACAATCGGCAGAAACAGGGTTTCGGATATTCAAGTCTGTCACCATCCAAAATGAAAACTACGTTTAAGATTTTGGCCCAAAGGAAAGAATCATGGCTCTATGTAATAGGAATGGGACTTCGGGCCGTTCGGATTGAATATGAAAATTTCGATTTGGATATTCAGTTATCTAAAAAAGCTCGGATTGGATCGGATTTTTTAAGTTCGGTCTTGGATTAATCGGATTAGATATTTCAGATTTTCGATTTTGAGACTATAAGTTTAGATGTTTCTTTTTCTTAAAAAATGAACATCTAAATAAAGTATTTATGTTAACTTACCAAAAAGGTTACTCATTCTCACTACTTCATTCAAATAAAGTATTCAAGTACTGAAATCATTATCAAGAAAATATAACAAAGACATTAATAAGACTGATAAGAAGTAACAATAGTAAATTATGTCCAAATAAAAAGTATTCTGACAGTAAATTAGTAATTAGTACTACTAAATATATGAGATAATAACTAATGGATAGGGTATTAGACGTATTGCTATTGGCATGTGGATAATGACTAAATATAAAGTATAAAAAATTTGGATTTTCAGATATCCAAATATCTAAAGTACCAAATCAAATATCCATTCCGAAATCCAAAAAAATAATAAATTAAATCCAAAATTTAATCTATAATCCAAACCAAAAATTTAAAATATTTGGATTTCAGTTCGAATTTCGAGTTTGCCCAGACTATGCCCCCCTAGTACGTAAGAATGCATGTTTCGGACATATAAATAATTAAATTGAAGTGTCCCTGCTCTAGCAATATAGTTTAAACTAACTATTATAGTGGAGTAATAGATAGAGGAAGTAAATAAACCTTGTGCTATTGTAGCAGGCGCCTTAGACATCTCCCTTGCATCAGCTTGTGAGGATATTACTATTAGCAATATAACCAAAGAAAGGCAAAGAAAAAGGCTAGTTTTGGAAAACATTTTGATGAGCTATTTGGAGTTTCTCGTTTTTGATGTGAAAAGGGAAACAATGTTTCTCCTGTGTGATTTGCAAGTAATTGCACAGTAAACTAGTTATCCAGTGCGCACACAAAGGATAGCTAGCGACTGCGGGCTTCCTATGGATGCCGGTTTTCTAGGAATTTTCCAAAACAAAAAAAAAAAAACAAGGTCATCACATGGCCACTTGACAAATAGATCAACTTGGGGCGAATGTTTTTAACGGGAAACAATGGGCCAAATGTTGGTGGCCGAGTGACTCCAAATCTTGCCCAAGACCATATAACAACCCATTCCTCAACAAATGTGGGACACCTTAACACCAGAAGCGGAATTAGGAATTAAAATTTATAAATTCTTAATTTATCACGAACTCATAGTTTATCTTAGTTACTGGGTTCGTAATTAAATATTTATACATATTTAATGTATTTTTAATATAAATATAAGATTGAAGCTGAGTTCGTTTGAACCCGCAACTAATGCTCTACCTCAGCCCCTGCTTAACACACCTCAGCCCCTGCTTAACACCCCGCATGCTCGGACAATGAAATGAATTTTAAACTTAATTCAACTCTAAAAAAATAGCTAGTCTTGAAATATGAATTATCCTGAAAGTCTATGATCGTATGAGGAGACAAAAAACTATAATTCCGCCAATATGAGAATAATGCTATTGCTAACTTCCATAATGTGTCTTGAGTCAAGTTTAATTTTTTTCAACTTTATTTATTTATTGCATATCATTAGTTCCTTAATTATTTTTGGTAAAGTCCAAAATTTACCAATAATAAGGTACACTAACAATGTAATGATCTCGTATCACATGTTGTCTTTAGGAATAATATGTCTTTTATAATATAAGTGTTTGCATGAGATAAGTAATAAAATTCAGTTATGAAAATGCATGACAAAAATAAGCAGAAATGAATACATAGTTGAACATATTGTCACAACCCAAATCCCGAACCTGGTCGTGATGGCGCCTCTCGTGAAGACAAGGCCAGCCAGTCAATCCATTGATTCTTTTAAAACAATTATTTAACAAAACTATAGTGCAACATGGTTTAATAATACCAAATAGCTGAAGTACAGATAAAAATACGGAAATCCAACCCAACACAGCCCTAACCGGGGTGTCATAACTCACGAGCATCTAAAGGAGTCTAAATACATTTACAAGAACAGTAGTATATGATGTTATAAACGTCAATACCACACAAGAGGGGGGTGATTTGTGTGGTACCTAATTTTCTCTTTAGAAGAACCAGGTTCTTCTAAGTGTTCTAAATGCAGCAATTTGCGGAATAATAAATACTGAAAGTAAAGCGCACAGAAATTTTTACGTGAAAAACACCTGGCTCAAAAGGTAAAAAAACCACGACCTACTACACAGTAGGATTTTTCCAAACTCCACTTAAATCACTGAGCCAAAAACAGCATTTACAAAATTCTTTGTAAACCTAAGGATTAACTCTAATCCCAGTGTGGCACACAGCCTCAACTGTTGCAACACTTTCAAATTAACTTTAACTTGAATACTCAACGTACCTAATACAGTTGCTTCTAAATAAGCTGAAAGGTACAATATGAAAACCTACTACAATTGAACTAGACTTAGAATAAACACAATGATGGAACTGGTTCTTCTATCTTAGTTCATGTAGCTTCAGGCGTGCACACTTGTATCTGACATATATTGCTTGCAAATCAGACTTGCTCTTTTTGCTCTCAACTATGCTTAACTTTTGCGTATGTGCATCACCTGAAAAAGAGAACAACTTGGTTATTTAATAGATTAGCAGTTAGAGTTTGATCGAGACTCCAATGCTTATCCTTAGTTGATTTGAGTCCTTAACCAATACAAACTCCAATCCTTATCCTAGCTTAGGATTGTGTTCTCTTATCATAAGGAGATTGTCCTCCTTAGAACTCAATGCAATCTTTTCGATTCAGTTCAGAAGATATTTGCTGCGTGATCTTCAATACATATCTTCCTCACGTGCCTTCCATGTGCAATGGTTATGACTAACTGTGTCTCCCAAGATGAACCAAGTCCTTCACTGAGTTCATTTGCCAATCTTCAAAACTTCAACTGAACTTGGGCCAACAAATTCCCCCTTTTTGATGATGACAAACTCTGTGCTTTTAGTGATCAGAGAACCTATGGAACTCAGCGGAAATATCAACACTTAGATTCTTAGAAAAATTTTAACTTATCACCAAGGGCCAGATTTAAATTAGGTCATAAACATCACTTGTTCAGATAATGAATTTAAGCACACAATATCTTCCCCCTTTTGGCATCATCGAAAAGTTGCATAAATAATGTGAATCCTAGAAAGTTAATTAGTACTCATGGCCACTGGGCCAACTGCAAGTGAACACATGCTTTAGTTAATTAAAAATCAACTCATCAAAAATAACTATTAAGCATAGAATTAACAAAAAGCAAGGAAACTGCATTCATTGATTAGTGGTGTTTCTACATTGCAGTCCATAAAAAGAAAAACAGAATTACCAACCATGAGCAAAATCAAAAGGAAACAAACAGATAACATCCCAAATCTGGGTCACTGGGGG
>MU716074.1:41706-72712 GCA_026770625.1 Nicotiana glauca
TCTAGACTGGTTTACACTAGGACAGGACACCTAAGGCTTAGAAGAGCTGGAGGGTTGGGTTTGTAGCAGATTGAGCATTTGTTGGAGAAATCCTTCATTTTTCTCCTTTTCTTTCGCAAGTTCAGCTCTCAACCCATTCCTTTCTCCCTCCAATTCAGCAATCCTAGCCTGAAGCCTTGCTATCTCAGCATCCTTTGTCCCAACCTCCTGAGCCAAGGCTCTGACCTTGCTGTTCACAGGAGTCTTTACAGAAGAACCAGGGTCAACTGGGCCTGTACTGAGCAGATAATCACAAGCTTGAAGGGTCTTGCTGCCAAAGTGCTCTTTGCTGGAAGCCATTTCCCACTTCTTCAGGAGAACATTCAGTCTTTCAAGCACAATTGTCAAGATAAATCCATAGGGAATGGCATGAGCCTTTGAGCCATTGAGCACCCTTTCAAGCAGCTTCACAATAAAGGCAGGCCAGTTGATCTGCTTCCCTTCATTCAGGCATTGCATAAGAACCCGATTCATATAATTTGCTGTATGCCTTCTTTCCTATCTGGAAAAAAGGCATTTGTTGACAAACTCGAAGAGCACTTTGTGTTCTCGCCTCATTTCGCTTTTCTGAACTGCCCTGGCCTCAGGTACCTCCTCATCTGTTGTGGTGTCGCAGAAATTCCTAGTGATCTGAAGATCAGTAGGCAACCCATCTAGACATGGCCACCTCTGCCTTGTATAGTCATCATATCCCTCACTAGGGATGTCCAGAATCTTGCCCAGCTTTGCAGCATTGAACTTCACTTTGACACCTTTCACTATGCTAGTCACCAGCCCATTTTTCACTGTCCCATTTGCCATGAACTCTACAAGTTCTTTCCTGGCCAATTTACCATCCATATGAAGGAACATGTCCTTCCACCCCTGTGCTTCTGGTGCAGTCACAAGTCTCATCATGCCTGGCTCCTCCAGGTCTTTGAGTAGTCTCCCTTTTAAGATTTTCCTCTTGCCAAACATGGCATATCTGTCCTGTTCCTTTTCTGACTCATCTTCTTCATCCTCACTCCACTCATCATCCTCTTCTTCAGTTATCTTCACTTGTTTTCCTTTTGCAGCTGACCTAGTTCTCTTGGCAAGAGCAGGTTCAGCAGATACTGGCTTGGAGGGCCTCTTGGCAAAAGTCCTGGTTCCCTTTGATTTGGTAGTGGGAAAATCCATAGTAGTACTCTTTTCTAGATGGACCTGCTCCATCTCTTCTTCTTCCCCTTCAACCACAGCCTCAGAACTTTCACCTATCTTTGCTTTCCCTTTCTACTGCCTCTTTTTCTTACTTTCATCTAAAGCTTTCTTCAACTCTGCTTCACTCTCCCTAACTTTACTTCTAGTGGCTCTAATCCTAGGAGCATACTTGGGTGATGAAGGTTTGCTTTTCTTGGTTGGTTTGGACGCAGCGGGGGTCCTTTGTGAGGAAGCCTTGCATTTCTTTAGGTCATAGCTGGACCCCACTTTCTTCAGTAAATCAGCCAAGCTCTCTTCCCCAAATGAACCAGGTTTATCTTGTTGTTTGCTCAGATTAACCAAACCCTCAGCAGCCTCATCTAATCCGCCCCCCTGACTTCGAGACTCCCTTTTCCCCACTCCCACATATGGCTAAAAACTCCTTCTTCGTTTTCTTCCTCATTTTCCCAGAATCAATCCCACCTACATCTCTAGCAGCCCCTATCAGAACAAATCTATTTTCCTCCCTCTGAACTATATCCGAGAAAACAAAGCATGAGTTTACCTCTCCTTGGGTTTCTTGAGTTTTGGCATTTTCAGAAGACCCAGGTTCATCTCCTTCACTGGCGGAGATGTAGTCATCATATTCAGAGCTGGAGTGAGTCTCCTTTGCTGAGACTTCTTTCTTTTGACTGGACTGTAATTTTTCATTCAAAGCTTTCCTCAGAGAAATAGAGGCTAAAGTTTTTCTTGCTAGCATTTTCTGGCGACGAAATCTTAGTTTTGGGGTTTTAACAGGTGGTGTGGAAGATGAAATGGTGTTGGGTGAAATGGGTGGTGGAGTTACAGGATTGTCTTGGGGATTTGTCATGGTGAAAATTTCTGGAAACCTTAAGAGAATTTTGGAGAATTTTTGGAGACGGGAGTGGATGATTAGGAATTTTTATGAAGAATTGACGGTTATGAGAGATTTGGGGTTTTTTAAAGAAGTGTAATTATTACTAAGTAACAACAGCTTTTTCATAGGTCCTGTAGAAGTCTAATCAATTTAGAGTTCCGGTGTCCTTAGTGATTAATTAGGATTGCTAATTTTTAGGACAGGGTTCCGTTATATTTAGACTTCTAGTTTCAATGAAACTGGTTCAATTTTCCCAATGGATAGAATTGTTAGGACGTTTGGTATATCTAGGACTCTTGCCCACGATTGATAATTAAATTTTTCTAATTGTGCAAAGTATAGAAACATACTTGAACTTTCTCATGAGCATATATTGATGAACCAGGTTCTTCAAGTGAAACTTCTATTGATTATGCCTCAAATGTCAGAATAGAAAATTTGTAAGAGATTAGTGAATCGTGTAAACACATGTCACAAGAGTATACTATTTACAGTATGAGACTGAGTAGGAATTAGTCTAATATTCACAAGAATTAAGAACTCCTAACCAAATTTTATTTTTTTCAATTTTTTTTTCATTGTGCATTCTGAACTGGACCTTTTAGGTGATCTTAATCATCCCTAATTCCAACCTGTTCCTTTCAAAGTTTTATCTACTCAGTGCCTTAGTGAAGATGTTAGCTATTTGTTTATCAGTAGCACAAAATTCTATGGAGATTAGCCCTTTCTCATAGTTATCTCTTAATAAGTGGTGTCTAACATCTATGTGCTTAGTCCTTTTGTGATGAACATGGTTCTTTGTCATACTAATTGCACTAGTGTTATCACAAAATATTGGTATGCACCCTACTTCAATTCCAAAGTCTACCAGTTGTTTCTTAATCCACAATAATTGAGCACAACATAAAGCAACAACAACATATTCAGCTTCAGCAGTAGAGAGAGCCACTGAATTCTGCTTTTTGGTAGCCCATGATACAAGACAAGACCCTAGGAAGTGTGCCATACCTGAAGTGCTCTTCCTATCCACTAGGAAACCTGCATAGTCAGCATCAGCATATCCAATTAAGTCAAAATTACTACCTTTGGGATACCACAGACACAGATCAGTTGTGCCTTTCAAGTATCTCAATATTCTTTTGACAGCTGTCAAATGTGACCCCTTTGGATTTGCCTGGAAATGAGCACAAAGTCCTACACTGAAAACAATGTCAGGTCTGCTGGCAGTAAGATACAAAAGTGAACCAATCATACCCCTATACAACTTTTGATTTACTGATGAACCAGGTTCATCAACATCTAATTTTGTGGCAGTTGCTATAGGTATATCTATTTCTTTGGATTCTTCCATTTAAAACTTCTTTATTAGTTCCTTTGTGTACTTCTGCTGATGGGTCATAGTTCCATCTGGAATTTGTTTAATCTGTAGCCCCAAGAAAAAATTGAGTTCACCCATCATGCTCATTTCAAACTCACTTCCCATTAGTTTAGCAAAGTCCTTACTTAACCTATCTGTAGTGTCCCCAAATATTATATCATCAACATATATTTGTACAACAAGAAGATCTTTACCTTTTTCCCTTAGGAACAAAGTGATGTCAATTTTACCTCTTTTGTACCCATGCTCCAGAAGGAATTTTGACAATCTTTCATACCAAGCTCTTGGGGCCTGCTTGAGACCATAGAGAGCTTTATCTAGCTTGTATACATGATCAGGGCATTCTTTACTTTTGAATCCTGGAGGTTGTTTCACAAACACTTCTTTTTTGAGATAGCCATTTAGGAAGGCACTTTTGACGTCCATTTGATGAAGAGTGAATTCCATATGTGCTGCAAAGGCTATGAGGAGTCTAATTGCTTCAATTCTAGCAACTGGAGCAAAAGTCTCATCATAATCAATGCCTTCCTCTTGACTATAGCCTTGAACCACCAACTTTGCCTTGTTTCTTATAACTGTTCCATCTTCATCTAGTTTGTTCCTGAAAACCCATTTTGTCCCAATGATTGATCTATCCTTGGGTCTTGGAACCAAATACCGGACTTGGCTTCTTTAAAATTGATTGAGCTCATCTTGCATAGCATTGACCCAATCCGCATCATGTAGAGATTCACTCACATTTTTAGGTTCAATGAGGGACAGAAAGGCATCAAATGCACACAGGTTCTTTAGTTGAGATCTAGTCTTGACTCCAGATGTTGGATCATTGATGATGCTCTCAATGGGATGAGAACTCAGGTACTTGTAAGATTTCCCCACCAGCTGATTCCTGCTAGATGCTCCTTCATTGTTATATTGTAGAGGAACAGGTTCAGGTACCAGTTCCTTCAGAGAATTTTGTTCAGTTTCTCTCAGATTGGTTTCCCCTGTCAGGTTGCCCTGGGTGGAAGGACCTGTACCATCACCTGCTCCTTCCTTTGATGCCACCTTGACTTGTTTTGTGGCTTCAGTCAATTGCCTCACCAGTCCGATGGCTTCATCCTCATGTTCCTGTCTCTCAGAAAGAGTGTTAGACTCATTAAATAGAACATGTACACTTTCTTCTACACACAGAGTTCTTTTATTAAATACTTTATATGCTTTGCTATGTGAATAATATCCCAAGAATACTCCCTCATCACTTCTGGGATCAAACTTACCTAGGGAGACTTTGCCATTATTGTGCACAAAGCACTTGCAACCAAAAGCCCTAAGATGAGATATGTTTGGTTTTCTCCCTTTAAGTAACTCATAGGGAGTTTTCTCTACAAGAGGTCTAGTTATGCATCTATTTATTATATAACAAGCAGTGTTTATAGCCTCTGCCCAGAAGCTATAAGGTAGTTTATTGGAAAGAAGCATGGTCCTTGCCATATCCTCAAGGGTCCTGTTCTTCCTCTCAACTACCCCATTTTGCTGAGGGGTCCTAGGGGCAGAGAAATTATGATCTATTCCATTTTCATCAAAAAATTCAGCAAACTTTGCATTTTCAAATTCAGTTCCATGATCAGACCAAATGGATGCAAGTTGATTTCCTAATTGTTTCTGGGTTTTTTTAACAAAATCAGTGAAGATTTCAAATGCTTCATCTTTAGAGGTTAGAAACAACACCCAGGTAAATCTATAATAATCATCAACAAGCACCATTACATATCTTTTACTACCTCTGCTCATGGCTCTCATTGGACCACAGAGATCCATATGAACCAGTTCCAATGTCTTCGACGTACTTACCATTTTCTTGGGTTTGAAGGATGACCTTACCTGATTCCCCTTGCACATGCCTCACAAACTTTGTCTTTCTTGGACATGATATTAGGTAACCCTATCACTAAGTCCTTGGAGACTAATTTGTTCAATTGATTTAGACTGGCATGGAAAAGTCTTTTGTGCCAAAGGAGGGGATCATTAATTAAAACACTTAAGCAAGTGAGTTCATTTTCAGAGAGAGTTGATAGATCTACAATGTAAATATTGTTAACTCTCCTTCCCTGCAAAACAATCTTGTCAGTAGTAAGGCTAATCACAAAACATTTTGTGGAAGTGAAATCCACAAGATTACCTCTGTCACACAGTTGTGACACACTTATCAGGCTATATTTTAAGCCATCTATCAAGTAGACATTCTCAATGGAACGAGAGTCTGTCTTTCCTACCTTTCCAACTCCAATGATCTCACCTTTCTTTCCATTTCCAAAGGAGACATTATCCCTTTTTAGGTTCTCAAGTGAAAGGAACTGGTCCTTGTTACAAGTCATATGTTTTGAGCAGCCACTATCCATGTACCATATTTGGCTACTCCCCTTCACTTGGACCTGCAAAATGAAATCATAGGTTAGTCTTAGGAACCCAAACTAGTTTGGGTCCCTTTCTATGGGAAAAAGGATGAATTAAATTTTTCTTTGCCCAAACAGGCAGTTTGTGTTTTTCTTGAACAAATACTTTGTTCTTTTGACTGGCCTTTTATTTTGCATTGCATTCATTTTTGTAATGGCCCGTATTACCACAGTGTGTGCAGATCTTATTCTCAGGAAGTATGAGGTACTTGTTTTTGGGATCCCATTTTGGAGCTTGTGTCCCAAATCCCAGTCCTCTCTTATTGCTACTGTGATGTTCTTGCAGCCAGGAGAGTGCATTGGAAGCCTTGTTCCATTTGCATGTTCTGTCTAGTTCATGCTTCACCTTTCCTAAATCTGCTTTTAGGACGTTAATCAATTCATCTTTCTTGTACAGTTCATCCTTCATTTTTCCTAGATTTTCTTCTAGGGTGAGAAATGATTGACCATCCTTTTTCTTTCCTGTCCTTAATTTCAGTTTAATATTTTCATATCTAAGTTCTAGGACCTTATTTTCAAGTTGATGAACCTAGTTCTTCAACTCAGTATTTGTGTTGTCACTCTCATCAGCCCTAGATTCTAACCTTTTGCATTTTTCTTCTAGGATAACACATTCACTAGACAGAACATCCTTCTCACTGTTTATTATTTCAGACTCATCTATGAATTCCAACAATAGCTCAACCAACTTTTCTTTAGACAAGAACTTAATCTTTTCTTTAAGATGTAGAATACTTACCTCCTGTTCATCTTCTGATTCTCCAATGGCCATAAGAGCTTGCTCATCTTTAGCTTCATTTTCTGAGTCCTCATCTGACGTTTCTCCCCATGCAGAAAACATAGCTTTAGTTGATCCTTTGTTCCTTCTTGGTTGAACTTGTTCCTTCTTCCTGTTTCTTCTGTCTGCCCTTTCTTTCTTCCATTCAATCTCCTATTGAGGGCAGTTTCTGATGTGGTGATCAGTCTTCCCACACTTGTAGCATCCCTCATTTGTTTATTTTTCAGGAGCTCTAGGTTTGTTGACTGTTGTTCCTTTTGAAGGACCCTTTCCTCTCATAAGATACTTCTTGAAATCCCTGGTTATCATAGCCATTTCATCATCTTCAAGATCTGATCCTTCTGAGATTCTGAGAGCCAGACTTCTCTCTTTCTTTTGGAGCATCCATCTTCATTGTCTGCCTTCTCAATTCATAGGCAGTAAGATTTCCAATTAGTTCATCCAATTTTAAAGTAGCAATGTTTTTGGATTCCTGAATAACTGTGATTTTGCTTTCCCAAGAGATTGGCAGATCTCTAGTTAGAACCTTCTCCACCTTGTCTTCTTCCAGGATAATCCTCCCAAGAGATTCAAGTTCATTTGTCAATGTCGTGAACCTAGTTATATCTCTTGGATAGTTTCTCCGTCCTTCATAGTAAAATTCTCATATTGAGAATACAGCAGTGTTCCTCTTGACCTATTCACCTGAGGTGTTCCTTCATGAGCCACTTGTAAAGTGTCCCAAATCACCTTGGCAAAAGTACAGCCTTGAATCCTGCTGTACTCATCAGGACCAAGTCCACAAACTAGCCATTTCTTGGCCTTCGCATTTTTCTCCCACTTCTTTAGGTCTTCAGCAGTACAATCTGCTCTTGTCTTTGGAACATCCAATCCTTCAGCAGTCTTCTTGGTTGTGGCTAAAGGACCATCGGTGATGATATCCCAAAGCTCATAGTCTTCGCACATGATATGGTCCCTCATTCTGTTTTTCCACCAAGAGTAGTAGAGGCCATTGAAAAGAGGATGCCTGGCAGTGGATTGCCCTTCCCAATTCCCAGGTATGCACTCATGTTGATCTTTTCCTAAGGTGTTAACCTCTTCAAGGATAACCTGCTCTAATACCAATTGATGTTATAAACGCCAATACCACATGGGGGGGGGGTGATTTGTGTGGTACCTAATTTTTGCTTTAGAAGAACCAGGTTCTTCTAAGTGTTCTAAATACAGCAGTTTGCGAAATAATAAATACTAAAAGTAAAGTACACAAAGATTTTTACGTGGAAAACGCCTGGCTCAAAAGGTGAAAAAATCGCGACCTACTACTCAGTAAGATTTTCCCAAAATCCACTAAAATCACTAAACCAAAAATAGCATTTACAAAACTTTTTGTAAACCTAAGGATTGACTCTAATGCCAGTGTGGCACACAGCCTCAACGGTTGCGACACTTTCAAGTTAACTCTAACTTGAATACTCAACGTACCCAATACAATTGCTTCTAAATAAGCTGAAAGGTACAATATGAAAACCTACTACAATTGAACTAGACTTAGAATAAACACAATGATGGAACTGGTTCTTCTATCTTAGTTCATGTAGATTCAGGCGTGCACACTTGTATCTCACATATATTGCTTGCAAATCAGACTTGCTCTTTTTGCTCTCAAATATGCTTAACTTCTGCATATGTGCATTATCTGAAAAAGAGAACAACTTTGTTATTTAATAGATTAGCAGTTAGAGTTTGATCGAGATTCCAATGCTTATCCTTAGTCGATTTAAGTCCTTAACCAATACAAACTCCAATACTTATCCTAGCTTAGGATTGTGTTCTCTTATCATAAGGAGACTGTCCTCCTTAGAACTCAATGCAATCTTTTCGATTCAGTTCAGAAGATATTTGTTG
The DNA here is from genome assembly GCA_026770625.1 of Nicotiana glauca. Taxonomy (NCBI): domain Eukaryota; kingdom Viridiplantae; phylum Streptophyta; class Magnoliopsida; order Solanales; family Solanaceae; genus Nicotiana; species Nicotiana glauca. The sequence continues at coordinate 50,277 of MU716074.1, forward strand.
CGTGATCTTCAATACATATCTTCCTCACGTGTCTTCCATGTGCAATGGTTATGACTAATTGTGTCTCTCAAGATGAACCAGGTCCTTCCCCGAGTTCATTTTTCAATCTTCAAAACTTCAACTGAACTTGGGCCAACAGCATACAACATGGATTTTAAAAGTCAAAAGGTATAAAATCCGGTGCCGTGGACGCTGGCGGTCACCTGGCTCAACTATGATAGCAAATCTTCAATCAGCTCAAAACTCGCTACCGGGTAACAAATACGTGTATCTGCACACGAGGTGCAGGGAGTAAAGTGAGTACTCCAACTCAGTGAGTAATGAAAGTAAATAATAACTGAGCAGTAAGAAATCATGTATAACAGATCATCATGCTGTATAGAAGCAGTGAAAAGCCCTTAAATTGCGAAATTTAGTGAAAACTGTGAAATCTTTTGAAATATCTTGGCACAGTTTCAAACCTCTTTTGAAAATGATCCTTTCAACAGTTGTGAAAATAATTTCAACAATTAGTGAAACTATGCATAGAAACCCACCCCTCGGGCAATATTCTTATTCTTGGTCAGCCATTGTTACCTGACCAAACGCATCATACAGTGTCATTGTTACCACTGTCTAAAATTTATCCTCTTTAGGAGTGATCAGATAATACCAGAACATCAGATAAATATCTCAAGAAATAGCACAAACAACGAATGATGAAGAAATGCATGAATGCAATGCAATGCACATGATGGTACATTCCAGTACCCACTATGGCATGCAGCCCGAGCCATCCGTAATTATTTATCATCGATGACGCTCACTGGGGGTGTGTACAGACTCCGGAGGGGCTCCTACAGCCCAAGCGCAATATCAAGCCATTTCGTGGCATCAATCAAGTCCTGGCCATTGTTACCTGACCAATTTACATCATACAGTGCCATTGTTACCACTGTTTCGAGTCACATCATACAGTGGCATTGTTACCACTGTTTCAAGTCACATCATACAGTTTTATTGTTACAACTATTTCAAATCACTGCTGCAGCGCGCAGCCCGATCCATGCTCAGTCCAGAAAACATTAAAGTCCCTTGGGCATTTATAAAATAGTAGTTCTTAGCCCGAAATAACATTTCAAATGTCATTTGATTTTTCAAAACCTAGAAATATGGCTGAGTTTTGCAAAATAGTATTTAAAACCTTGGACTGAGACCAATGATATGCAACATATGCCAAAACAGTAATATCAATCCCTTAATGATACAATTGGAAAACATGACTTAGAGTATAATTTGATGCAAATAAACGAGGAAAACATAGTCAAAATCCCCTAAGGATTCTACAGGTCGGCACAAGGCCCCAAACATGGCAATAACACCAATTCACAATAATAAAGTATGTGTCTCATTCACCAATGTAGTATAAATATCATTCGGGATGGACCAAGTCACAATCCCTAATAGCAAACGACCCTGCACTCGTCATAGAATCTGTGTCACGCCTTAATATAGCGTTACGATGTGCAATCCGGGGTTTCAAACCCTCGGGATATCATTTACAAGCATTACTCACCTCGAACCGGCAAAATCTCTAGCCTGCGATGCCTTTGCTCCCCAATTCGTCCTCCACACGCGTTGAATCTATCCAAATTCAGAGCGAATACATCACAATATGCTAAGGAAACAAAGCCCAAGCGAAAACAATGAAGAACGGGCACAAATCTCGAAATTACCAAAACTCGAGCCCCGGGCCCACTTCTCGAAACTCAGAAATGTTTACATATTTAGATTCCTCATCTGATCCCGTGTTCATACATATCAAGAATGCCAAAATCGGAGTTGGAATGACCCCTAAAATCCTCAATTTAAAATCTCAAAATTCCAAGCCCTATTCCTCCATTTTAGCAAAAACTCAACGATTTCCTAGATAGATTTCACAATAAAAACGAGTTTTGAGTCCAAGAAACTTACCTCCAAACGTTCCCCCTTGAATCCCTCGTTAATCTCCTTCAAGAATCTCCAAAAACGAGCAACTATGGGTGTAAAATGACCTCAAAACCGCGATTGATGTGTTTTAAAACATTCTGCCCAGGTATTTACTCTTCACGATCACGGAAAATGCTTCGCGATCGCGGAGAACAATTTTCCTGCCCAAAATTTACTCTTCGCGATCGCGGACAAGGCTTCGCAATCGCGATGAACAGTTCCCAGCTCTTCCGAACAGCCTCCAATATAACGGTCATAACGTTTTGCACACAACTCCAAATGACAAATGGTTTGATGTTTTTAAAACTAGACACAAAGCGATTTAATTTCATATGTTTCCAATTTCCTGACTCCTTATACATTGCGAGATATAAGCTTCCAAATTCATCCCTGTGTATTAGAGACCTTCCCAGGAAGCCTATAGTGTAACCACCATAACTTTTTCTACACAACTTTAAATTCCAATTACTTTACATTTCTAAAAACTAGATTTAAAGAGCTACAACTTTATTTTTGGATTATCTCCAAATTCCTTATAGATTGTGAGATATAAGCTTCCGAAAAGGGATCAACTCAACAAAAAATTTCTTCTTCGCGATCGCGAAAGGCTTTATGCGATCGCGATTCATTGGCACGTTTCTCACATTTTACTCACCGCGATTGCGACCCATTGTCCGCGATCACGACCCATTGTCCGCGATCACATAGAACACTGTTGTAGCCAAAAACCAGCAGTTAAAAATGGCCTAGAAATGGTCCGAAACCACCCCGAAACTCACTCGAGGCCCCCCTGGACCTCAACAAAACATGCCAACCAATCCTAAAACATCATTCAAACTTGTTCCAATCTTCGGAATGCTCAAAACAACATCAAAAACAAATTTTTCGTCAGATTCAACCTTAAAATTTTCAAAAACACTCAAAATACATTTTTGATCAAAAAGTCTACAAAACCACGTCCGAATGATCTGAAACTTTGCACGCACATTCCAAATGATATAACGAAGCTACTGCAACTCTCAGAATTCCATTCCGACCCCTATATAAAAATCTCGCCTACCAACCGGAATTCGCCAAAATACCAACTTCGCCAATTGAAGCCTAATTATACACCGAACCTCCAAAATCACTTCCGATCACACTCCTAAGTCACAAATCATCTCCCGGAGCTAACCGAACCATCAGAATTCACATCCGAGCCCTCAAACTCATAAGTCAATGTCCAGTTGACTTTTCCAACTTAAGGCTTCTTAAAAGAGACTAAGTGTCTCATTTCTTGTTAAAACCACTTCAAATCAACTCGATTACACAAGATATGGATAATGAAGCATAAGGAAGCGGAAAATGGGGAAATCGAAGCGATAACTCATGAGACGATGGGTCGGGTCATCACATCCTCCCCAACTTAAACAAACGCTCGTCCTCGAGCGTACTTAGAGTTGTTCTAAAAGCCAACCAATCGCTGGATAATCTTACCATGCATATACCTGGGGGTGATCCCACGTCACCCTATCTCATATAGGTCCGACAACACATTGTAACTGAAATTTTGCAATCCCATCTAGCCCATAAGCCATAGGGCCACATTTCCATTTTTTTTAAAAAAATCTTGAATATGATCAAAATCCCACATATATACTGTGAATAAGCCTGAACAAGCTGCAATAACCCATACCTGCATCTTCAGGTGCAATTACATGACTTAACACAACATGACTCAAACGTTCGCAATGATAACTCCAATTAACGGCAGCTGCACACAAGGCCTGAATACCGGTAGAAAACCTCTTAACAACTACAGTTTCTTTCCAATACTTTTACATATACTGCAACTGATAACTAAAACACGCAGTAAGCCATCACCATTTCTTGGATCAACTATTCATGGAACCACTTCTCCTTTGGCAAATACTACATCAAATTTCTGAGTCGAAGCTCGATATTATCCTTCTAACATACTGAAATCGAATATGCTCGTACTCATTAAACATCCCAATGATCTCATTTAATTAACACACTACTCTGGTTATATTACACATTAATACATGACTAAGCCACAACTCGTATAATACGCGCACCGATAAGCAACAGTCCAAACATACTCAATTCATGAAAATGACTCAAATGAAAGAGTTGTACCTCAAGCTTGCCAGTACCATCACAACACAAAGATACGAATCCGTCTCACATCATCTAATAGAACACACAAATCTAACCCGCAAGGTCATATCACCACATAGCTTCACTACAATGCATGATCCTATCCAAACAATGCTTCACATGAGACACCTCAAGTCACTATGCTCGAAATTGACAACCACGCACAATTGATGTTTGGAACCAAAGCGAATCTTTACACCCATGGTGAAACAAGTAACCTAAACCACGCAAACCCGAATATCAGCAGTCGATCTATCTTGAAAGTGCCTCACTACTACTAAGTGCCATTAACTTAATCACATTGCCCTTTTTTTTTACATATAATCTCGTCAAATCATTTCGAATTAGCAGTACCATTTCCTTAATTATTTGAGGCTACCCGCTACCTAAGAGTTTTATGAACTCCCTTTCAGAACTAGACTTAACCTTACACACGCTAATCTCGATCCTCCACTACATATCACACATATCATACTATTCTAGTATAACATGAGAACTTCATCTCCCTTCCGAGCCACAGACATCTGCATACTCAAATAGTCAAGAACTTTCCATTGATACCATCTAGAAGAAAAATCATTATACATCCCATGTCTCTCGTATCCGTAGAAAATGCACCTCTTCAACCACGGTAGAAACCATCAAGAATTCTCCGATTTCCCTTTGCACAAATCAGACCTGCCAGGACTGAATCCTTCTAACTCGACCAAGTTAAGCAAGCCATCAAAACCCAAGAGCATTGCTGCAAAATACTTGTAAGGGCTCATTACCTCGAACACATACGAATAATTAATCGTATCCTTACCATACCGATTCGGTCTACAATCAAGCTATTCCATCTATCTAATTTCCCTTCTGATTCATCATCAACTTGATATTCCCCCTTGCTGTAGCACCACAGTTCCTCAACCCAGGCTCACTACACGAGACCCGAGAACAAGATCACACTGTCTAAGACCCATAAGCCACTGAATCCTCTTTCATATATTCCTAGAAACACCACATTCCAAAATACTCTACTCTAAAGAACTTCCTGCGAATCTAAGTTCGTTACGTTTACTTTCCAGATACTGATATATAGAATCCCATAATTAACATAAAAATACCATAAGTCTTGACCTTTTCTAGTGAAAACACAGTCTCTGACCATACACACAACCTTATGACACCTGATTGTTACATGTACAATCTTGAACACAATAAAACCATTCTCGAGAGTCATTTACTTCTTATTCAAACTGCAATTCACCTGATCCAGAACATAACCACCCGTGCCTCATTAGCACTCTGACACCGCAAGGTATGACCTTATTCCAATACAACCAAACATCTTCCTACTCCATGCACCGAGCATTCTTTACCAACGATAGCTTAAGACATCCTATGATTCTCACACATCTACGAAGCACCATGTAGCCTTTGTCAAAGTTTTCCTTCACTCGTGCCATCCTCGGATCAATTTCCGCAACCATAGCTGATTCGCCAGCATGCCTCGAACTGGAACCAACATACCACATGACCGTACAATTAGCTAATCAATAGCAAACTCCCCAACTTGGCTCGAAGCCATATATCAAGACACACTCAACAACTCATAACACTTTTACTCTAATGATACCACAATGCCATATTGAGATTAAACTCAAATCATTTACAAGTTTGTGAAGACACAGATTATCTAGTACTGTAATCCTCTACAGATCTCGCATTCATCCTCACATCAGTTGAGTCCATTCTCTTAAGCGACCCGAATTTTCAAATTTCAACACGTACCCTTCAATTACACATGAGATCTTCTAATATACACATAAGGATCATACCACTTAAGAACTCTCCGCAGGAGATAACCCACCTGCTTTGCCTCAATTTAGTATTTCAGCATACCTTCCACCGTTGTACACATTACCCAATCATTTAGTCTTCCTGGGTCTGAACTCATACCGCCACATGTAATGCACTTCACTCCCCAACTAGGAGACATGAAAATATTCTTCACGCGCCCATAACTCGGGCCACACATCAATCACAATAGGAATCAAACACTTAAAAGTTCATCTATTATCCACCAGGCTTCTTCGTCACTACCAAGTCATATAGATATATCTCGCAGTACTAACATACTCATCACATGAATATCCATCCGCCCTTCCGGCTAATAGGGACAATATCGAACATATAAGTTCAAAACACTTACTCACACAATCAACACCTCGGTGGTCAAGCCATAGGCAAAGATCCGGCCTCAAGTCCTCTAGACTAGCAAAACATCAACTAATATGGATCACATCTCGCCCTTCGATCGGGGAATTACAAGCCATCAAGGTACATCTAATACTGAGCGCTCGTTCGCGCGTACGATCACGTGGAAGGAAATGTAAGAGTTACTTTTTAGCTGAATCAAGGACGCACGATAAGAATTCCAAGAATATGAATTTATCCTAAAGGTTCTGCATCCTCTCGAGGATAAATACAGACGTCTCCGCATCGATCCGCGAGACTCTACTAAACTTGCTCATGACTCGTGAGACATATGTAACCTAGGCTCTGATACCAACTTGTCATGACCCAAATCCCGAACCTGATCGTGATGGAGCCTCTCGTGAAGACAAGGCCAGCCAGTCAACCCATTGACTATAGTGCAACATGGTTTAATAATACCAAATAGCGGAAGTACAGATAAAAATGCGGAAATTCAACCCAACACAGCCCTAACCGGGTGTCACAAGTCACGAGCATCTAAAGGAGTCTAAATACATTTACAAGACTAGTAGTATACAATATGGAATTTAAAAGTCAAAAGGTATAAAATCCGGTGCCGCGGACGCTGGCGGTCACCTAGCTCAGCTATGATAGCAAATCTTCAATAAGCTCAAAACCCGCTACCGGGTAACAAATACCTGCATCTGCACACGAGGTGCGGGGAGTAAAGTGAATACTCCAACTTAGTGAGTAATGAAAGTAAATAATAACTGACCAGTAAGAAATCATTTATAACAGATCGTCATGCTGTATAGAAGCAGTGAAAAGCCCTTAAATTGAGAAAAATAAGTGAAAACTCTGAAATCTTTCGAAATATCTTGGCTCAATTTCAAATCTCTTTTGAAAATGATCCTTTCAACATTTACGAAAATAATTTCAACAATTAGTGACACTATGCATAGAAACCCGCCCCTCGGGCAATATTCTTATTCCCGGTCAGCCATTATTGCCTGACCAAACGCATCATACAGTGTCATTGTTACCACTGTTTAAAATTTATCCTCTTTAGGAGTGATCAGATAATACCAGAACAGCAGATAAATATCTCAAGAAATAGCACAAACAACGAATAATGAACACATGCATGAATGCAATGCAATGTAGATGATGGTACATTCTAGTACCCACTGCAGCGTGCAGCCCGAGCCATCCATAATTATTTATCGTCGACGGCGCTCAATGAGGGTTTGTACAGACCCCGGAGGGGCTCCTACAGCCCAAACGCATTATCAAGCCATCTCGTGGCATCAATCAAGTAATGGTCAGCCACTGTTACCTGACCAATTTACATCATACAATGCCATTGTTACCACTGTTTCGAGTCACATCATACAGTGTCATTGTTACCGTTGTTTCAAGTCACATCAAACAGTGTCATTGTTACCACTGTTTCAAATCACCGTTGCAGCGCGCAACCCGATCCATGCTCAGTCCAGAAAACATTATAAACCCTTGGGCATTTATAAAACAGTAGTTCTCAGCCCGAAATAACATTTAAAATGTCATTTGTGTTTTCAAAACCTAGAAATATGGCTGAGTTTTGCAAAACAGTATTTAAAACCTTGGACTGAGACCAATGATATGCAATATATGCCAAAACAGTAATATCAATCTCTGAAGGATACAATTGGAAAACATGACTGAGATTATAATTTGATGCAAATAAGTGAGGAAAACATAGTCAAAATCCCCTAAGGATTCTACAGGTCGGCACAAGGCCCCAAACATGGCAATAAACCCAATTCACAATAATAACGTATGAGTCTCAATCACCAATGTAGTAGAAATATTATTCGGGATGGACAAAGTCACAATCCCTAATAGCAAACGACCCTGCACTCATCATAGAATGCGTGTCACGCCTCAATATAGCATTACGATGTGCAATCCGGGGTTTCAAATACTCAGGATATCATTTGCAAGCATTACTCACCTCGAACCGGCAAAATCTCTATCCCGCGACGCCTTTGCTCCTCAAATCATCCTCCACACACGTCGAATCTATCCAAATTCAGAGCGAATACATCACAATATGCTAATGAAACAAAGCCCAAGCGAAAACAATCAAGAACGGGCACAAATCCCGAAATTACCAAAATCTGAGCCCCAGGCCCACTTCTCGAAACTCAGAAATTTTTACATATTTAGATTCCTTATCTCATCCCGAGTTCATACATATCAAGAATGCCAAAATCGGAGTTCGAATGACCCCTAAAATCCTCAATTTAAAATCTCAAAATTCCAAGCTCTATTCCTCCATTTTAGAAAACATTCAATGATTTCCTAGATGGATTTCACAATAAAAACGAGTTTTGAGTCCAAGAAACTTACCTCTAAACGTTCCCCCTTGAATCCCTCGTTAATCTCCTTCAAGAATCTCCAAAAACGAGCAACTATGGGTGTAAAATGACCTCAAAATCGCGAGTGATGTGTTTTAAAATATTCTGCCCAGGTATTTACTCTTCGCGATCGCGAAAAATGCTTCGCGATCGCGGAGAACAATTTTCCAGCCCAAAATTTACTCTTCGCGATCGCGGACAATGCTTCGCGATCGCGATGAACAGTTCCCAACTCTTCCGGACAGCCTCCAGTATAATGGTCATAACTATTTGCACACAACTCCAAATGCCAAATGGTTTGATATTTTGAAAACTAGAAACAAAGGGCTTTAATTTCATATGTTGTTCATTTTCTGACTCCTTATACATTGCGAGATATAAGCTTCCAAAATCATCCTTGTGTATTAGAGACTTTCCCGGGCAGCATATAGTGTAACCACCATAACATTTTATACACAACTTTAAATTCTGATTAATTTACATTTCTGAAAAATAGATTTAAAGAGCTATAACTTTCATTTTTGGATTAATTTCAAATTTTTTATAGATTGTGAGATATAAGCTTCCAAAGTGGGATCAACGCAACAGAATATTTCTTCTCCGCGATCGCGAAAGGCTTTACGCGATCACGATTCATTGGCACGTTTCTCACATTTTACTCACCGCGATTGCGACCCATTGTCCGCAATCACGACCCATTGTCCGCGATCACATAGAACACTGCTGTAGCCAAAAATCAGCAGTTAAAAATGGCCTAAAAATGGTCCGAAACCACCCCGAAACTCACCCGAGGCCCCTCTGGACCTCAACCAAACAGGCCAACCAATCCTAAAATATTATTCAAACTTGTTTCACTCTTCGAAACGCTCAAAACAACATCAAAATACAAAATTTTCATCGGATTCAACCTTAAAATTTTCAAAAACTCTCAAAACACATTTTCGATCAAAAAGTCTACCAAACTTCGTCCGAATGATCTGAAACTTTGCACGCACATTCCAAATGTCATAACGAAGCTACTGTAACTCTCAGAATTCCATTTCGACTCCATTATCAAAATCTCTCCTATCAACCGGAATTCGCCAGAATACTAACTTCGCCGATTCAATCCTAATTCTACACCGGACATCCAAAATCACTTCCGATCACACTCCTAAGTGACAAATCATCTCCCGAAGCTAACCAAACCATCGGAATTCACATCCGAGCCCTCTAAATCATAGGTCAACGTCCTGTTGACTTTTCCAACTTAAGGCTTCTTAAAAGAGACTAAGTGTCTCATTTCTTATTAAAACCACTTCAAATCAACTCGATTACACAAGATATGGATGATGAATCATAAGGAAGCTGAAAATGCGGAAATCGGAGCGGCAACTTATGAGACGACGGGTCGGGTCGTCACACATATATTTAATTAAAACTTGAAAAAAGAGTTTTTGAAGTTATGTTAAAAATTAATATTTGAAAGTTTAAATTGTGTTTGGATGTACATTTTATTTGAGAAAAAGATAATGTTTTTGAGTGAAAGAAATTTTTTACCCAAAAGTTGTCATAAATCAATTATTAGGAACTTGAAAAAAAATTCAACTTGAAAAATAGTAGCCAAAATCTATGACAAAACGGGAGCATACATAACTCCCTAAATTTGATACCAACTTTTGACATTTCAACTAATAGGCTTGCTCTTATTGGACACTTTAATACTATTACTTAATTTGTTCTTATTCAACAAATTAAAAGTACATACAGTACCACAATATATTAATAGACTACAAGACAAGACGTCGACCTAGACTTTATTGCAAGTTGAAACAGCAAGGACAAAACAAAACACAAACTAAAAATGTAACTAGCGGAAAGTGAATAGAGGCTAGTTTTTTTTTCTACCACTTGATATTTGGTATCCCAAAATTGACATTTTACTAAAACCGGAATAGGATTGTCATATATGTCACGACTCGGATTTCCCATCGTCGGGAGTCGTGATGGCGCCTACTATCGGGAACTAGGCAAGCCAACATTTACAACTTTCTTTAGCAACATCAATAATATAAGGATAAGCGAGACAATCAAATAAGGTGAAAGTCTTAAAAACATAGATAACTGATACCCAAATGCGAAAGCTTAAATACAATTCTACCCGGAACTGGTGTCACTACTCACGAACTACTAGAAAGTACTATAAATAAGGTATAAATAAAAGATACACTGCTGTTGCTCCGATACAAAATGGAACAAGCTAAGTACAATAGGAAGGGACTCCGGTCTACGGACGCCTGCAAGGTTACCTCAGTGTCCCTGAACAGAAGGCTCGCTCCCAGACTGCTACTGCTACTCAAATGCTGCTCCAACACCTAGATCTGCGCAAAAAGATGCACAAAGTGTAGCATCAGCACAACCGACCCCATGTGTTGGTAAGTGCCTGGCCTAACCCCGGCAAAGTAGTGACGAGGCTAGACAGGACCTACCGAAAATAACCTGTGCAGATATATATGCAATGGCAGGAAAATATACAGAATTTAAACATCTAGGAGAGGGGGAAGCATGCTACGGGATGTGACAATTCAGATAAAAAATCATCGGATAAAGGAATGAAACTATACAATAACAACAGATAAAGAAACACAAGAAATTCCACAAATGAGAACCAGCACACTCAATCCATACTCTGTTGCGGCGCGCAACCCGATACTCAAATATTATCGTTGCGGCGAGCAACCCGATCCTCAAATATTCTGTTGCAGCGTGCAACCCGATCCTCAAATATTCTATTGTAGCGTGCAACCCGATCCTCAGATATTCTATTGCGGCGTGCAACCCGATCCTTAAATATTCTCTTCCTCGCTCAAACAACAGTCACAAATAAGGCAAGGAAGTAAACAATTAATGGAAGAAATCCATGTAAGGGAATACAATCAGACAATTAGATCCCAGCAAGGGAACGATATCAATATGTAAAAATCCCGGCAAGGGAACCATATCGACCAACTCAATTATCCCGGCAAGGGAGAATATATATGATACTTAAATTACGGAAAGGGAACAACAACAATAATAAACTACACGTCCCGGCAAGGGAATAATTACATCACGTCCTCTTTTGACCACTGACTTCTTGATTATCATACTCTTGTTCGGGCTAACGCTCCAATAATATACCAGTCACAATTCTTCCTCAAACCATTCACAACATATGATCCTTATCAATTAACATGGAAGATTAATCCCAACAATCCAAATGAGACACCATTTAGACCCACGGTCATGCTAGACTCGGGTGCATAGATACTCGTCACCATGCTTATACACTATACTCCACATGTAGCAATTAGCAAATAAAATCCTAATCATATTCCCTCAAGCCAAAGTTAGATCAAACACTTACCTCAAAGGCTCCAAACTCAACTCAAGCCTCTAGTATCGCTTTACCCCTTGAATTAACCACAAAACCGCTCGAATCTAGTCACAAATTACTCAAATGTATCAACAAAGGCTAGTTAAATCAATTTGAATGCATAAGAATGAATTTCCCAAAAATTTTCCCAAAACGCCCCCGGGGCCACGTGGTCAAAACCCGAGGTTCAAACCAAAACCCGGTTACCCATTCCGCCACGAGTTCATATTTGTGATTTGATTTGAAATCGGACCTCAAATTGAGGTCAAAATCCCCAATTTAGTGAAAACCTAAGTTCCACCCAAAATCCCCATTTTCACCAATGGAAAACCTTGATTTTAAGATGAAAACATGATAAATGATATTAAAGATTAAAGAAATTAAGTAAAAGTTGACTTACAAATGATTTGGAGAAGAGAGAGTTCGTGAAAAATCACCAATGGGTGTTTGGGTTTTTGAAAATATGAAAAATGAAGCTTTAAAATCGTCTAAGTATGGAATATGCAGGTGTAGATATCGCAATTGCGGATCTGGGTTCGCAGTTGCGAACCCAGCAGGCTTGGGATTTGTGGGGAAGTAGTTTGCATTTGCGAACAATGGACAGTCCAGGGGTTTTTGCATTTGCGACCCAATAGTTCGCGTTTGCGAACAACCCCAGTCCGCATTTGAGAGACCAAAGATCGCATTTGCGATCCAAGCACAGGCCCCCAGACATTGCATTTGTGGCCAAAGTCTCGCATTTGCGAGTTACCTCTTCGCAATTGTGAAGATCACAGAAGTCAAAACACCAAATTTTCCTAAGGCTCAAAATGCAACCCAACACCTATCCAAAACTCATCCGAGTCCTCGGGGCTCCAAACCAAACATGCACACAACCTCAAAAACATCCTACAAACTTACTCGTGCGATCAAATCGCCAAAATAACATCAAAATCTATGAATCAAGCCTCAAAACACATAATTCTTCATTTAACTTTCATAAACTTCAAATTTCTAATTTTACAGCCAAAACACGTCAAACGACGTCCGTTTCCAACCAAACTTTACAGATAGTGCTTAACATATATTTAAGACTTGTATCAGGCGCCAGAACCAAAATACGGGACCGATACCTATATTTTCTAACTCATTTTGTTTTCAAAGTTCCATATCATTTTCAGAAAAATAATTTCTTTCAAAAATTCATTTCTCGGGCTCGGGACCTCGGATTTCGATTCCGGAAATACGCCCGAGTCCCATATTTTCCTACGGACCCTCGGGACCGTCACATCATGGGTCCGAGTCCGGTTACCCAAATATTGACCAAAGTCAACTTTAGCAATATTAATATCAAAATTCTTAAAATTTTACACATAAAAGCTATCCGGCCTCGTGCACGCAAATTGAGGAAACTAAACGTGAGGTTTTTAAGGCCTCAAAAGCACGGAAAAAGGAAGAATTACGGTGATGACCCATTGGGTTGTCACATTTTCCACCTCTAAAATAACCGTTCGCTCTAGAACGGACAAAAGAATGAAGTACCAGAGTTGGGAAACAGATCAGGATAACGGCTCTGCATATCAGACTCGGACTCCCAGGTCGATGGCTCAGGAGGCTGGCCTCTCCACTGAACATGCACTGAAGGAAAACTCTTCGACCTCAACTGTAGAACCTGCTGTTATAAAATAGCCACCGACTCCTCCTCATATGACAGATCCTTGTCCAATTGGACAGTGCTGAAATCTAACACGTGCGATGGATCGCCGTGATACTTCCGGAGCATAGATACACGAAACACTGGATGCACAGCTGACAAGCTAGGTGGCAAGGCAAGTCTATAAGCCACCCCTCCCACGCGATAAAGAATCTCAAATGGACCTATTAACCTAGGGCTAACCTTGCCCTTCTTCCCGAATCTCATCACGCCCTTCATAGGTGATAACCAGAGCAATACTCAGTCACCAACCATGAAAGAAACATCTCTGACCTTGCGGTCTGCATAACTCTTCTGCCTGGACTGAGCCGTACGAAGCCTATCCTGAACAATCCGGACCTTACCCAAGGCCTCCTGAACCAAATCCGTACCCAATAACCGATCCTCTCTCGGCTCAAACCATCCGACTGGAGACTGACACTGCCTACCATATAATGCCTCATACAGAGCCATCTGAATGCTGGACTGGTAGCTGTTGTTGTAGGCAAACTCTGCTAGCGGTAAAAACTGGTCCCACGAGCCTCCAAAATCAATAACACAGGCTCGGAGCATATCCTCAAGAATCTGAATAGTCCTCTCGGACTGACCGTCCGTTTGGGGATGAAATGATGTACTCAACTGAACCTAGGTGCCCAACTCTTGCTGAACCGCCCTCCAGAAATACGAGGTAAACTGCAGACCCCGGTCCGAAATGATAGATATAGGCACCCCATGAAGGCGAACGATCTCCCTGATATAAATCTCAGCTAACCTCTCGGACGAATAGGTGGCTACAACAGGAATAAAATGCGCTGACTTGGTCAGCCTATCAATAATAACCCAAGCCACATCAAACCTCTTCCGAGTCATCGGAAGGCCAGTAACAAAATCCATGGTCATCCTTTCTCACTTCCACTCGGGAAGCTCAATCCTCTTAAATGAACCACCGGGCCTCTGATGCTCATACTTAACCTGCCAACAGTTCAAACATCGAGCCACATATGCCACTATATCCTTCTTCATCCTATGCCACCAATAGTGTTGTCTCAGATCCTGATACATCTTAATGGCGCCCGGGTGAATATAATACCGAGAACTATGGACCTCCGCTAAGATCAATTCCTAAATACCATCGACATTGGGCACACAAACTCGCCCCTGCAATCTAAATACACCATCATCTTCCATAGTCACCTACTTGGAACCTCCACGCCGGACCGTTTCTCTCAGGACACATAAATGGGGATCCTCAAACTGCCGCTCACGAATACGCTCCAGCAATAAAGATCGAGCAACCGTGTAAGCTAACACTCTGCTAGGCTCAGAAATATCCAACCTCACAAGATGATTGGCCAAGGCCTGAACATCCAAAGCAAGTGATCTCTGGCTGACTGGGATATGAGCAATACTACCCATGCTGGCAGACTTCCTACTCAATGCATCGGCCACCACATTGACCTTCCCCGGGTGGTATAAGATAGTAACATCATAATCCTTCAGCAACTCTAACCACCTCCTCTGCCTCAAATTCAACTCTTTCTGCTTGAACAGATACTGAAGACTCTTGTGATCAGTGTAAACCTCACATGTCACACCATATAGGTAATGCCTCCAAATCTTCAAAGCATGAACAATGGCTGCCAACTCAAGATTATGAACCTGATAATTCTTCTCGTGGATCTTTAACTGCCTCAAAGCATAGGCAATGACCTTGCCATCCTGCATCAATACTGCACCAAGTCCAATACGGGAAGCATCGCAATAAACCTTATAAGGCCCTAAACCTGTGGGCAAAACCAATACCAGTGCTGTAGTCAGAGTTGTCTTGAGCTTCTGAAAGTTTGCCTCACACTCGTCTGACCACCTGAACTGGGCACCCTTCTGGATCAACCTGGTCATCGGGGCTGCAATGGATGAAAACCCCTCCACGAACCGGCGATAGTAACCCGCTAACCCCAAGAAACTCTGAATCTCTATAGCTGAAGTTGGTCGAGGCCAGTTCTTGACCGCCTCTATCTTCTTCAGGTCTACCGGAATACCCTCTGCTGATACGACATGACCCAGAAATGCAATCGAACTCAACTAAAACTCGCACTTCGAGAACTTAGCATATAACTGACTATCCTTCAGAGTCTGAAGAACCACTCTGAGGTGCTGCTCATGCTCCTCTTGACTGCGGGAGTATATAAAAATATCATCAATGAAGACTATCACGAACAAGTCCAAATAAGGTCTGAACACTCGGTTCCTCAACTCCATGAACACTGCTGGGGCATTGGTCAACCCAAACGACATGACCAGAAACTCATAATGTCCATACTGAGTGCAAAAGGCTGTCTTAGGGACATCCGACGCCCTAATCCTCAGCTGATGGTAGCCAAATCTCAAATCTATTTTTGAAAACATCCTCGCACCCTGAAACTGGTCAAATAAATCATCGATCCTGGGCAGTGGATACTTGTTCTTCATCGTCACTTTGCTCAACTGCGGTAGTCGATGCACATCCTCATTGAACCATCCTTTTTCTTCACAAATAGCACTGGTGCACCCCAAGGCGAAATGCTGGGTCTAATGAAACCCTTCTCAAGCAAATCCTGAAGTTGATCCTTTAACTCTTTCAACTCTGTCGGGGCCATGCAATACGGCAGAATGGAAATGGGTTGAGTGCCCGGAGCCATATTAATACAAAAATCGATATCCCTGTCAGGCGGCATGCCTGTTAGGTCTGAAGGGAAAACCTCAGAGAACTCCCGAACGATAGAAACAGAATCAATAGACGGGACCTCAACGCTGGAATCACGAACATAAGCCAGATAAGCTAGACACCCCTTCTCGACCATACGTCGAGCCTTCACATATAAAATAACACTACGAGTGGTATGACATGGGGTCCCTCTCCACTCTAGTCGGGGCAAATCTGGTAACGCCAAGGTCACGGTCTTGGCATGGCAATCCAAGGTCGCATGATACGGGGACAACCAATCCATCCCTAATATGACGTCTAAATCCACCATATCTAAGAGCAACAAGTCTACACTGGTCTCAAGACCCCTAAATACCACATCACAGGAATAATGAACCCGATCCACCACTATAAAATCACCCACTGGTGCAGATACATATACAGGAATACTTAAGGCCTCTCTAGGCATAACCAAGCAGGGTGCAAAATAGGACGACACATATGAATACGTAGATCCAAGATCAAATAGTATTGAAGCATCCCTATTACGGACCACAATAGTACATGTAATCACAACATCTGATGACTCAGCCTCTGGCCTGGCTGGCAAAGCATAGCAACGGGGCTGGGCCTCACCTCCCTGAATCACACCCCTGGGACGATCTGCTGCTGGCTGACCCCTACCTCTAGCGGTCTGAGCTCCACCTCTATGACCTCTACCTCTACCTCTATGTCCTCTACCCCCACCTCTAGCTGGCTGGGCAGGCTGTTGGGCAACAGGTGCCTGAACCATAGGACGAGGATCCTGCTGCTGAGAACCACCTGAAACTCGAGGGCAAAATCTTACAATATGCCTCGGATCACCACAAGCATGGCAAAACCTCGACTGCTGCGGCTGAGCTCCCCTCAACCTCGGGCAAACCCTCCTGAGGTGACCATACTCACCACAATCATAACATCTACACAAACGTTGCAGCTGAGGAGACTGAGGCTGACCCTGTCGACCTGAATGACCACCTGGGGTACCATGAGCGACCTGGAGAGCTGACTGAAAGAGCCTAGGATGATGGCCTCTACCATAAGAATCTCGACCTCTAGACGAGGTACCACTGAATATGCCTGCATGATGGGGCCTCTTATCCGACCTATGACCGCCTCCCTGTGGCAGTACCATATAAACTCTATGACCCTCATTGGCCGCCTCCTGAAAAGTGAACTCACTCCCGACCTGAGCCACTGCATCCAGATGACCTGCCACAGCTGGCTGAACCACTGGAAGCAAACCCGCTTGAATGACGCTCTCCACAAAGCCCACCAATCTGACCAAAATGTCCTGAAGAACTGGGGTGGTGATAAACCCCTCCGGGACCTGAGTTGGGCCCACCGGAGCTGCTGGAGCTGGAACCTCCTCGTCATGATCAGTCTGAGGCTCCGCCACTAGGGACTCGGATTGCCGAGCGGTAGATGAAAAAGCGCGTGTTCTCGCCATCTACGAAAGAATAGAGTAGAAATTCAATCGCTGTTTGAGAAACGAAAATGCACGAAAAGAAAGAACAAAGTAGAATTTTTCTAACTCTATATCCGTTGGGGATAAATACAGACGTCTCTATAGCGATCCCTCAGACTCTACCGTGTTTATCCGTTAGTTGTGAGACCTAAATAACCTAATGCTCTGATACCAACTTGTCATGACCCAGATTTCCTACCGTCAGGAGTCGCGATGGCGCCTACTATCGGGAGCTAGGGAAGCCAACATTTACAACTTTCATTAGCAACATCAATAATATAAGGATAAGCGAGACAATTAAATAAGGCAGAAGTCTTAAAAACATAGATAACCGATACCCAAATGCGGAAGCTTAAATACAATTCTACCCGGAACTGGTGTCACTACTCACAAACTACTAGAAAGTACTAAAAACAAGGTCTGAATAAAAGATACACTGCTATTGTTCCGATACAAAATGGAACAAGCTAAGTACAATTGGAAGGGACTCCGGCCTGCGGACGCCTGCAAGGTTACCTCAGTGTCGCTGAATAGAAGGCTCGATCCCAGACTGCTACTGCTACTCAAATGCTGCTCCAACACCTGGATCTGTGCAAAAAGATGCACAGAGTGTAGCATCAGCACAACCGATCCCATATGCTGGTAAGTGCTTGGCCTAACCCCTGCGAAGTAGTGACGAGGCTAGCTAGGAGGGGGAAGCATGCTACGGGATGTGACAATTCAGATACAAAATCATCGGATAAAGGAATGAAACTATGTAATAACAACAGATAAGAAACACAAGAAATTCCACAAATGAGAACAACACACTCAATCCATACTCTTTTGCGGCGCGCAACTCGATCCTCGAATATATCGTTGCGGCGAGCAACCCTATCCTCAAATATTCTGTTGCGGCGTGCACCCCGATCCTCAAATATTATTGTTGTGAGGAGCAACCCGATCCTCAAATATTCTGTTGCGGCGTGCAACCCGATCCTCAAATATTATGTTGCGGCGTGCAACCTGATCCTCAAATAACCTGTTGCGGCATCCAACCCGATCCTCAAATATTCTGTTGCGGTGTGCAACATGATCCTTAGATATTCTGTTGCTGCGTGCAACCCGATCCTCAAATATTCTCTTCCTCGCTCAAACAATAGTCACAAATAAGGCAAGAAAGTAAACGAATAATTGAAGAAATCCATGCAAGGGAATACAATCAGACAATTAGATCCCGACAAGGGAAAGATATCAACATCTAAAAATCCCGGCAAGGGAACCATATCGACAAACTCAATTATCCCGACAAGGGAGAATACATATGATACTTAAATCACAGCAAGAGAACAACAACAATAATAAACTACACGTCCCGGCAAGGGAATAATTACATCACGTCCTCTTTTGACCACTCACTTCTCGATTATCATACTCTCGTTCGAGCTAATGCTCCAATAATATACCAATCACAATTCTTCCTCAAACCATTCACAGCATATGATACTTATCAATTAACATGGAAGATGAATCCCAACAATCCAAATGAGACACAATTTAGACCAACGGTCATGCTAGACTTGGGTGCATAGATACCCGTCACCATGCCTATACACCGTACTCCACATGTAGCAATTAGCAAATAAAATCCTAATCATATTCCCTCAAGCCAAAGTTAGATTCAACACTTACCTCGAAGGCTCCAAACTCAACTCAAGCCTCTAGTATCGCTTTACCCCTCGAATTCACCACAAAGCTGCTCGAATCTAGTCACAAATTACTCAAATGTATCAACAAAGGCTAGTTAAATCAATTTGAATGCATAAGAATGAATTTCCCAAAGTTTTACCTAAAAATTCCCAAAACGCCCCCGGGGCCACGTGGTCAAAACCCGAGGATCGAACCAGAACCCGGTTACCCATTCCCCCACAAGTTCATATCTATGATTTGTTTTGAAACCGGACGTCAAATTGAGGTCCAAATCCCCAATTTAGTAAAAACCTAAGTTCCACCCAAAATTCCCATTTTCACCCATGGAAAACCTGGATTTTAAGATGAAAACATGATAAATGATGTTAAAGATTGAAGAAATTAAGTAAAAGTTGACTTACAAATGATTTGGAGAAGAGGGAGTTCGTGAAAAATCGCCAATGGGTGTTTGGGTTTTGAAAATATGAAAAATGAAGCTTTAAAATCGTCTAAGTATGGAATATGCAGGTGCAGATATCGCAATTGCGAATCTGGGTTCGCAATTACGAACCAAGCAAGCTTGGGATTTGCGAGGGAGTAGTTCGCATTTGCGAACAATGGACAGCCCAGGGGTTTTCGCATTTGCAACCCAATTGTTCGCACTTGCGAACAACCCCAGTCCGCATTTGCGAGACCAAAGATCGCATTTGGGATCCAAGCCCAGGCCCCCAGACATCGCATTTGTGGCCAAAGTCTCGCATTTGCGAGTTACCTCTTCGCAATTGCGAAGATCACAGAAGTCAAAACACCAAATTTTCCTAAGGCTCAAAATGCAACCCAACGCCTATCCAAAACTCATCCGAGCCCTCGGGGCTCCGAACCAAACATGCACACAACCTCAAAAACATCATACGGACTTACTCGTGCGATCAAATCACCAAAATAACATCAAAATCTATGAATTAAGCCTCAAAACACATAATTCTTCATTCAACTTTCATAATCTTCAAATTTCTCATTTTACGTCCGAAACACGTCAAAACGACGTCCGTTTCCAACCAAACTTTACAGATAGTGCTTAATACATATTTAAGACTTGTATCGGGTGCCGGAACCAAAATATAGGCGCGATACCTATATTTTCTAACTCATTTTCTTTTCAAAATTCCATATCATTTTCAGAAAAATAATTTCTTTCAAAAATTCATTTCTCGGGCTCGGGACCTCGAATTTTAATTCCGGGAATACGCCCGAGTCCCATATATTCCTACGTACCATTCGGGACCATCACATCATGGGTCTGGGTCCGTTTACCCAAAATGTTGACCGAAGTCAACTTTAGCAATATTAATATCAAAATTCTTAAAATTTTACACATAATTCACATAAAAGCTTTCCGGCCTCGCGCCCGGACTGCGCATGCAAATCGAGGCAACTAAATGCGAGGATTTCAAGTCCTCGAAAGCACGGACAAAGGAAGAATTACGGTGATGACCCTTTGGGTCGTCACAATATACTCCATTTCAATTTACCTAAATCTATTTTCCTTTTTAATACATACCAAAAAGAATGATTTGTTTTCATATTTGGAAATAATTTACCTTTATATTCTATGATTTATAGTGAGACAAAATATATGTGTCTCATTTTACACAACAAATTCAAAAGTTTTTTTTTCTTAAATATCATGCCTAGTTAAATAGGTTCACATAAATTGAAACGGAAGAAGTATAATCTAAAGGCCAAGCGTTAGACACAATAGTACCCATAAAGGCCATAATTACAGGTTGAACAATAGTTACAATATAGGAATATTATCGCCGACTTTCGTCCCTGCTCGACGGGTGGGTCTTGCAGTCAAGCACCCTTCTGCCTTTGCACTCGAGGGCCAATCTCCGTCCGGTCTGAGGAAACCTTTGCATGTCGATTCGTTACTTTTGGGAGACCTACGCCCCATAGAAACTGTCTACCTGAGACTGTCCCTTGGCCCCATAGGTCCTGACACAAGGTTAGAATTCTAGTCCTTCCAGAATGGTATCTCACTGATGGCTCGGGCCCCCCGGAAGGAGGCCTTCTTCACCTTCCACTTAAGCTGTGCAGGAAATGCCCAAAGCCAATCACAGGGAACAGTGAAGCTTCATAGGGTCTTTCTGTTCAGGTGCAGGTAGCCCGGCTTTTCTTGAACGAATTTGAGGATCTAGTGGTATGCCCTCTTAATAGTCACCCGATTGTTGTTCCAATTCAGTGATTAATTTATGTGACCACCGAGGCATTTTTTTACTGATTTCTTTTATTCCAATCAATTTTTTTCTAGATGTTGTCCCATTAGGATCAATTGCATTGAATACAAATTTTACAAATTTATCTGAATTCACTCTTCCCTTTTCTTGGTCTAAAAATAAAAAAAAGTCTTTCAAATTTAAACTCGATTTTGGTTCGTTACCAAATTCATTGATTAAAGTTAAGAACTCGTCAATTTCTGTTGGTAATGATTTTTTAGCAACCGTATCCACTTTTTGTTCAAATACTTGGTAATCAGTATTCGGAAGAAAGATAGTATAAATCCTATTTATTCTAACTCTCTCTTTCAAATTTTCTAGCGAAGTATTGTTTATGATTGAAGGTAAAAGCTTTTTTTTGATTGTTCCTCGATATGGTCCTTTGTTTTAGGCCGCGCCAGAAACTATTTATATTTGGTAGCCGAAAAAGTGTATAAAACTTGTATAATTTTTGTATATAATATATATATATATATATATATATATATATATATATATATATATATA
>MU716076.1:0-21505 GCA_026770625.1 Nicotiana glauca
GGAGTCCACCTGAAGAATGGACATAGTCAAAGTCATATTGAAAGAATGCAAGAGGCAAGATCAAGGCAGTTCAAGGACACAAGATAGCAGACATTAGATAGGATTTTGTAAAACACAGGGCATAGCTTAGGATAATTTCTTTTATCTTTACAATGGTGTAATAAGGGGATCAGCAAGCAGTAACAACAGCAACAACAATGAGATCACAACTCCTGGTAGGCCCAGCTACCAGACATTCCTGAACTACACTAACCTGATTCCTGTTTAGCCCAGGATATGTAGGCAATCTTTGAAGCAGGATGCGGTCAAACTTTCCAAAAAATGTTTCACACGGAATATGCAAATGGGCAAAAATCCCTCATTACTGCTCACTTATCTTTGCAGTGAAACTCTGCGTGTTCCCGAGCAAAGAGGGGCAGTTGTGAGCACGTGATTTTTGCCCTAAGCAAATTATTCCCAAAATCTAAACAAAATGATTTTTTTTAAATTTTGTTATTTTTGTGTTAATTAGTTGCATAATAATTCATAAAAATATACAAAAATATGTAGGAATATTAGGATTTTAATTTTACAATTTTTGGTATTAATACATTTTGAGAACAAATTAAAGAAAAATCAAAATAGCATTTTTATGTTTTAATTGAAAAATACCATAAAAATAGAAATTAATTACTTTTAAAATTAGCAAAAATTAGAAAAATAGAAGAAAAAGAAAATACAAGAAAGAAATACAAAATTACAAAAGGAAAATAAAAAATATATAAAGGAAATAAAATACAAAATACAAAAAGAAAATACAAAATACTAATATACATAAAATCGGGCTTATAATATCAGTGGACCAAGAAATTAAAAAACATTCAATACAATTGACCCAGGCCCAAAATATTGATACCCGTTTGCCTGGCCCTAATCCAAACGACACCGTTTAAAATTAATCAATCTGGGCCGTTAAAATCTTGATCAAACGGTCAGGTATACAGGCCATTTTATAAGTCAAACGACGACGTTTAAGTCATCAAATCCTGACCGTTCATCTAATTGATCTAACGGGTGGAATTGAATCATTAATTAAAATGAGACGACATCGTTTTTAGCCCAGTAGATCTGAGCCGTTAATATACCTAATCCAACGGCTCAGAAAATTATACACCTTTTAAATATACCAAACACCCTATATTCGTTCATTTTCTATCATCTTCTTCCTCATGACCTAACCCTAGCCGCCCCCTTCTCCTCTCACCAACCCCGCCGGAACCCTCACCGGCGGGAAATGTAACCTACGTCGATGACCTTGCCATTAACACCATAAAAAGGTCTAAACCCCCTCTTCCACCCCCCATAGGTAGTTTTCTTCAAAACAGACCAGGTTTCCTCGAATATTCATCCAAGTGTCGCCGGAACCCTACTCCGGCGAACACAAGGTTGGCTTCTGCCTCTACCCTTAACACCCTAGAACCGCCTAGGCCTCCCCTTTCCATCCCTCTAATTCTTTTTCTTCGAACAAGCCTAGATCTCTTCGAATACTGATTTGAGTGTCGCCGGAACCCCACTCCGGCGAACACCACCACTCCAAAACCATCCCATAGCATCCCTTAAACACCCTAGGCCCTATTCTAAGAGTCTTTAACCTCGAAAACCACTGAAAGAGTTCAAACTAAAGTCCAAAGGACTGCTACAAGTCCAAGAGTCCAAAAATGATATCCAAGGTTTTTAAAACCCTAGAACATCAAGGAAAAAACGAAAGAAGAACAAAACATAAGAAAGAAAGAAAAGGAAGAAGGAAAGAAAGTCTAGAGGAAATTAGAAAACAAGAAAAAAAGCTAAGTTCCTGTTTCCATTTTATTTCTGTTTTGCTTGCATGTCCATGATTTTCTTTTTGTTGTTAATTCTTAATAAAAATGATATAGTTTTAGGTTTGATTTCTGTTCATACTGTTATACTTAGTTTTAGGGTTCTGATTGTTTTAAAACCTGATTAGTAACTAAGGTTTTCTTTTAACCGGATTCTTTATTGTTTGATTGGTTTTCTGAATCTTGTTAATTGATTACTTAGTTTTGATTTGGTTGTATCTGTTAATTGACAATTAATTGATTAGTTCTGGTAATTAGTTAAAGTTTTCAATCCTGATTCTTAGAGTAATTTTTTTTAAATAAAAGTCATTTGATTATAATTAGGGTTAAGGGCAGTACGGGTGAAAGGGTAAATAAAATAGGAAGGCAAGGTTAGTTTGGGGAATGGCATTAGGTTCATTGTAATAATCCTAAAGAGGTAGGGGTAGATTTGGGAATCCTATTTGGTTTAATGGTAAATACCTAAGGGGTTGAGGGTATTTCAGGCAGGATAAAAGGGTAGTGCAGTAAATGCCAATTTGAGGTAGGGGTAGAAGGGTAAAAGCCAAGGAAAGGAACCTTCTAGATTGGGGTAAATGGTTAATACTGCATTAATAAAGGGGAAAAGAGTCAATTAAATAAAATAATAGGGGTCTAGTTGCAATAAAAGAAGGGACTAAGGGACAATTTCAGATTTTGAAATTCCCTCCCTTTTCAAATCTATAAATAGGCTTCATCAGCCTTCATTTAACAAGTTTTGAAGTTTAAAAGTTTGGAGAAAAATCTGAAATACTAAAACATTTCCCTTTCTATTTGCAATCTTAATTCGTACTTCTGTTCACATCAAAGCTTGAAAAAACTATAAAAATATCACTGTTTCATTAGTCCTACAAGCAAATTTCAAGTTTGTGTTCCTCTTCTATTGAGCTTTAGTGATCGAGTTACTGTTAGTTTGGTATTGTGTGGAGTCAATTGTTGATTCGTGGTCTGGTTTAGCATCTGTGGGTTCTCTACTGGTTTATCATCATTTTGGTTTGGGTTTGGTTTGCTGGAGCTGTTCTGATCAATTTACAAGTTGTTGTTGATTGCTGATCCTATACTTTGCCTAGATCTCATTGATTCCTTTGTTTCCAGGTACAATCTCTATTAACTGAGGCTATAAATGCAAAATTGAAGAAAAAATGAAGCTTAGTTGCTGATTGTCTTTTCATTTTATCAATGTAAAATTTAGTTCAAAGTGTGTATTCATTAGGAATAGACTAGTTTGTAATTAAATATGGACTGGACTTTATTTTGGACTCTGTTTGTTAATTAAGTCTAGTAGTGGTATCCTTAGATTGTATAATCGAAATAGTAAATAGGATTAATGATAAAAATCAGTAAAACAAAAGTTAGAAATAATAGCTGAATTCAAACTTCATGTTATAACTTCGGAATCATTGAACATTTGTGGATTTTTTCTTCCAAAAATAATAGATCTGTTTTAAACGCATGATTATTTGCGAAATTGTAAGTTCACAACTGTTAAATTTGAAAATTAAATATGAACTCATATGTGTTAATTTGATATTACTTCTGTAAATAATTTCTTAATGCAGAAACAGTTTGATTATGATATCAGTTAGTTAGTTCAAACGTAATTAGTGTTAGAAATAATTTCAAACGTTTAGTATAACATTGCTCGTGATAGAATAATGAGTCTGTTTCGATTCTGAAATTTAGTTTTACTAGATTTAATTCTGTACATAAATTTGAATTAAAATAAAGGAAAGTTCCCCATAGTTAAGCATGATACTGTTCTGAATTTGAATTTAGATTATAACAATCTAAAAAATAAAGCGATGAGATACATCTTCTGTCTCGAGTTCAAT
The DNA here is from genome assembly GCA_026770625.1 of Nicotiana glauca. Lineage (NCBI taxonomy): Eukaryota > Viridiplantae > Streptophyta > Magnoliopsida > Solanales > Solanaceae > Nicotiana > Nicotiana glauca. The sequence continues at coordinate 3,704 of MU716076.1, forward strand.
CTGAGAAAGTTTAAAATGCAAGGCCCAAATTAAGTAAATGTTAAACATGGGCCTGGTCTGTTGGTTTTAAAATTTGACTGACCTGGGCCATTAGGCCTGGACATATTAATATACGTTCCAGGACTTGGGCCTATGCTGATACAACCAGTCCGGCTACACCTGGCCATGGTATTATCGTATGGGTTGTGATCGAGCCCAAAAATGATTGAAGGCCTAGGCTCGTATGTGATCATGGACCCAATGTAATAATTCTTAGGTAATATTAATGAATTAAGACCTTTATTCTTGACTATTAGAGACAAACGCATAGAAAATATAGTATACTTTAGACATGACCTTAAATAAAAATGAGATGAGCCTCGCTGCATTAAATACACAATTGCGGGGCCCTCAAATAATTGTTATGAAAATCTTAGATTTGGAAGGACCGTTTAGTAAATTTCACGGACTTTCCCAAAGTTAATAAGACGTAGAGACTCTAGGCACGATTCAAAATAATATTACCTTCTTAATACGGGTGCACGTTTATGTGACCCAAATCCAATTCTCAACGAAGTCGAAATGTGTTAAAAGCCACGGGCATACTGGTACGGCGTGGTCAAAAAAATATATTTTTACAACGTTGTAATTCTTTAAATAATAAAGCGGAATATTAAAATGCACATAAAAAGGGAACATATATAAAAATCAGATAAAAATAAATACAACAGTTGAGCGACCGTGCTAGAACCACGAAATTCGGGAGTGCCTAACACCTTATCCCGGATTAACAGAATTCCTTATCCGGATTTCTAGTTCGCAGACTGTAACAGAGTCGAACTTTCCTCGGTTTGGGATTCATCCGGTGACTTGGGACACCATTAATCTCCCAAGTGGCGACTCTGAGTTTTAATAAATAAATCCCGTTCGACTGTCCTTAAAATGGAAAAACTTCTTCCTTTTATTATATCCCTTCCCGGGGTGTAGTAATAGCGGTAAAAAGGAGGTGTGACAGATACCATCTCGAGGTGGGAAAAAATATTTTATTACTTGACGATTGCACTAGATATTGTTATGTTTATTTGCTTAATAGTAAGGATAAAGCAATTGAAGCATTTAAGCAATGCAAGAATGAAGTAGAAAATCAATTGAATAAAAAGATCAAAATGATTAGAAGTGATCGAGGTGGAGAATATGAATCTCCGTTTGCAGAAATATGTTCGGAATATGGAATTATCCATCAAACTACTGCACCTTACACACCTCAATCCAACTAAATTGCGGAAAGGAAAAACCGTACATTAAAAGAAATGATGAATTCTTTATTAATAAGTTCCGTATTACCGCAAAGTTTTTGGGGGGGAACCTATCCTTAAAGCTAACCGAATACTCAACAGAGTACCCCACAGCAAAACGCAATCTATTCCATATAAAAATGGAAAGGAAGAAAACCCAACTTGAAATAATTCAAAGTGTGGGGGTGTCTAGCAAAGGTACATGTTCCTTTACCTAAAAGGGTTAAAATTGGAACAAAAATAGTAGATTGCTTTTTCATTGGATATGCTACAAATAGTAAAGCATGTCGATTTTTGGTTCATAAATCTGATAATCCCGAGATTCATGTTAATACGGTAATAGAATCAGATAATGCTGAATTCTTTGAAAGCATTTATCCGTATAAAACTAAGAGCGAGTCGTTAAGTGAAAAACCTAAACGACCTCGAAAAGAACCAAAAGAAAATACTCCAAGTATAGAAGATCCAAGGCATAGCAAATGTCAAAGAACATCTACGTCCTTTGGACCAAATTTTGTGACATTCTTGCTTGAAAATGAGCCTCAAACTTTTAAAGTAGTTATGTCATCTTCTGATTCAGCATTTTGGAAAGAGGCAATCAATAGTGAGATTCAATCAATTTTGGATAATCATACATGAGAATTGGTTGATCTTCCTCCTGGAAATAAGCCTTTAGGTTCGAAATGGATCTTTAAACGAAAAATTAAAGCTGATGGCACTATTGACAAATATAAGGCAAGACTTGTTGTCAAAGGTTATATACAAAAGGAAGGCCTTGATTACTTTGACACTTACTCGCCAGTAACAAGGATAACATCTATTAGGATGTTAGTGGCACTAGTGGCCGTGTATGGTCTTGAAATCCATCAAATGGATGTTAAAACAGCTTTCTTAAATGGAGAATTGGAGGAAGAGATTTACATGGAACAACTTGAGGGTTTTGTGCTTCCTGATAAAGAAAAGAAAGTTTTCAAACTTGTTAAGTTGCTTTATGGACTTAAACAAGCACCCAAACAATGGCATGCAAAATTTGACCAAACAATGTTGGCAAATGGATTTAAAATCAACGAGTGTGACAAATGTATTTACATTAAAAACACTCCAGGTCATGAAGTCATTGTTTGTTTATATGTTGATGACATGTTGATAATGAGCAAAAGTATGACAGATATAAATGCTACAAAACACATATTGTCTAACAAATTCGACATGAAAGACTTAGGAGTTGCTGATGTGATCTTAGGAATCAGAATTCACAAGACTCCACAAGGGTCTGGCATTATCACAGTGTCACTACATTGAAAAGGTACTTTATAAGTTCAAGTATTTGGATTTCAAAATTGCCAAGACTCCAATTGACGTGAGTTATACACTTCAAAAGAATGAAGGTGAAAGTGACTCACAACTGGACTATGCAAGAGTATTGGGAAGTTTGATGTATATCATGAATTGTACACGACCAGATATAGCATGTGCTATTAGCAAACTGAGTCAGTTTACAAGTAATCCCAATCAAATACATTGGATGGCAATGAAACGAGTTTTGGGGTATCTGAAACATACCAAAAATTATGCTTTGCATTACAACAAATATCCTTCTATGATCGAGGGATATAGTGAAGCAAATTGGATCACCGGATCATCTGAAGTTAAATCCACAAGTGGATATATTTCACAATTGGGGGTGGAGCAGTATCTTGGAAATCATCCAAACAAACGTGCATCGCCTGTTATACAATGGAATCTGAATTCATAGCTTTAGATAAGGCCGGTGAAGAAGCTGAATGGCTCCAGAATTTCTTGGAAGATATTCCATTTTGGCCCAAATCTTTGGCACATATATGTATACATTGTGATAGTCAAGCGGCAATAGGTAGGGTAGGGAGCATTATGTATAACGGGAAATCCCGTCATATTCGACGGAGACACAATACCGTTAGACAACTACTCTCTAGTGGTGTTATCATAATTGACTACGTAAAGTCAAGAGATAACGTATCGGATCCACTTACAAAAGGCCTATCTAGAGAGGCGGTTGAAAGATCATCAAAAGGAATGGGGTTAAAGGCCTAGGACAAGTCATCATGGCGATAACTCTACCTAGCAGACTGGAGATCCCAAGAGCTAGGTTCAAAGAGATCAAACAAAGTTATGAATGACGGTTCAACATTGTCAACTAACTCAACCTATTCTCGTGATCAAGACAATGTTCAAAAATGAGGTAAAGCATTAAGGCTTTTTGATGAGTCAATAAAGCTTAAAGCTTTTTAATAATTTGCTAAGTCTGGCAGGATATGACCAGATAATGTGTCTTTAAGATTGCACATTTAGGAATCACCTATGTGAGTGTGAAGTGTAAGCCGCTTCAAGGAGAATGAAAGTAAAGGCCAATTCTCTAAGCACTCATGAAACCAGGCGGTATTCATGGCTGAAACAAACACAATTGTGAGAACCATAGATGGTTAAGGATTGATTGTGTGACTTATGTTGTCTAGGTATACAACAAAGCTCGACGGTTCAAAGATATCAAATCTACCAATTGATCGAGTATATCCGATATAAGTTCACTATGGAAAGTTCAAAGGGAAACCTACTTATCCAGAGGCAATCAATTCTTGCTTGTAAAACACACACTTGTCTGTGCATTCCTTTAAAGTTTATAGTCATTCCCCATTCATGTGGGGGATTGTTGGGTTTGTTTGTTTAATAAATAATAACAAAAGAGGTGTTGATACCTAATTTTTTTCTATGTATTTTATATACCCAAAATACTTTCAAAATAACATATATATGCATACATAAGCATACCCAAGTGCTTTGGTATTTTTCCCAAAATTTTTAAGGATTTTCAAAACCAATTTATTATTTATTTTAGCAATACAAATCCCATAATTATTCCCAAAATTATCATTTTTGGTGAATAATTTATTTATTCTCATATTTATACCAAAATATAATTAAGGTAATTTTTGTGTATTTTTTACAAATTTATTTGGTATGTTTAAAGCTAAATTGCATGTATTGCAATTATAGCCTATCTTACGATTAATAGTATTTTATGATTATAAAAACTATTTCCAGTATTTTTGAATTAATATTTATATAGTATTTGTTTGTTCAGTATTTTTAATTTGTTTTTAAAATCATTATTACTATTTGTTATAAAATAAAAAGGGGAAAATTGACCATTTAACACTTAGCCTATTTGTATTTCAAAAGCAGCCCTTTCTCCATTTCAATTGTAGCCTCAATAGTCCCAATTCCGTTCCCCAAATTAAACGACTCCAATTCCTAAAATACCCAACCCACGACCCGTTCTCAAATCCGCCCGGTTCTCTTTTAAAATCCAAGTCGTTGATCATTTTGATCAACGGCTGATATTCTTCCTTTCCTTTTTTAATCACCTAACCCCTCTAACCCTACCTCATTTGCATAGAGACGCCGCCTCTAGCTCCCTTTGTCTCCATCAAACGCTCTCTAGCCTCCCCCTAAACCCTAATCACCTCCCGCCTTATCTCACCTCATTCCCACCGGAATCCATGGCATCTCCTGCCATAGATGGTCTATACTCACCTTCTCTCACCACTGAGCCTGAGCTATTCAAATTTTAGAGGCTTAACCTTGATGGTCCTCTCTTCTCAGACCTGTAGATCTGTGATTTTTCGGCCACGCTCCGGCATATTCAAGCACTGGAAGCTTGATTCCTGACCTTTTCGACTCAGGATCTGATCTTGTTCTTTCAAGCCTTTCTCGCTTCAAGGGTTTATTTGAAACCCTAAGCCACTCGAGGTTCTTTCACCATTATTTATTTAGATCTATGCTATGTTTATGTTCTTCTTGATGTTTTGAGTGTTTTCCCCCAAATTTCCTCCTCAAAATCGTTTGATTTCAAATTAGGGTTTCTAAAAGCCTTTTGATTCTTGTTGTTCTTTTCTTTTAGATGTTTGTCTGTATTATGCTCGTATGCTTTCTTTCTCTATCATGCATGTATTGTTCTTCTCTTCTTTTATATGTGTGCTCACATGATTAATCTGTGTTAAAGTTTCCTCACTCTTCTACCATGTGTGTTTACTACTGAGTTTCTTAACTTTTGCTTATGTTCTTGTTAAGCGTGTGTTGTCTATTCTGGATTGGCCTAAATTCCGAGTTTTCTAAAATATGCTCTTCACAACTTTTCTCTCTTTGATTGCTTCAAACCTGCTATCGTTATTTGTTTGATTCTCATGAGACTCCTTGAGTCCGTTTACGTGCCTTCTCGTTTCTGTGTTTGATTCAATTCGAAACCCTAGAATTTGGAGGTTTCTTTGACAAGTTGGATTAGGGTTCCACTTTGGAACCCTGAACCTGCAGTCTCACTATAAGTCTATGACTAAACTCGTATTCTTTGTTTTATGATCCTAAACACTTTAATGTTAGACTCTTTGTTTGATTTGTCTGTTTTATATGTGAAGAAACTCCTCTTTCAAAAGGTTTTGACGACTACTTGATTGATTTTGGTTTCCTTTGATGGGGTTTTGACTGATTTCACTGATTTTCCTTCGATTGAACCTCCTCTACCTATTTCTGGCTGGGTTCATTCGAATTAAGCCTGCTGCCTTGATTTTATTAGATTGTCTGATTGATTCCCTTTCCTTTTTCTTTACAAACCAAGTACCATTGAGTTCTTTCCTTAAATAAGCTTTATGTATTTTCTCTTTTTATGCTACTATAAAAGATTTTACTCAAATTTCCTTTCCTTATTTACATTCTCCCGTTTGAAATTGAATCCCCTAACTTAAGGGAGAATATTTTAGACTGATTTTATGGTTTTCTTACCTTTCCTACTTGCTTCTCTGCACTATAAAAGGGGTTTCCCTTCAACACTCTAAAAAGAGGCAAATTTTTTTGGACACGATCAACTTTTAATTTCTCACACAAACACTCTAGTTCTTGCTCTGAACTCACTCATACATAAAGTTTTCTCTGCTTGTGGCTTGTTTGCTAGAGTCCTGCTTTTCTTTGCTTACTTTTCTGCAACTGATATGTTCTTATGTTTAATTCCTTCCTCTCCCTCCATGTGTTTATTCTATAGTCTGTTCCTTGTTTGTTTTACTGTCTACATGCTGTAACTTTCTGCAAGTTTACTTTCATTGTTCTGTTCTTATATGAATCCCAAATCCTAATCCCCTTTATATGGCTGAGTTATGGTTCAAAAACATGACAATACTTGATATTATTGTCCATGGACATGAACTGGACCCTCTTGAGTCCTAAACTCTTTCAATTCCCATCCCCATTCCCCTTTATATGTATGTAGAGTTTTAGACTTTGGTTTGGCAGTGTCCTAATCACTGTCCAGACCATAGTCTGACCTTCAATAGTCTTGCTCTTAATTGTTTGGCTGACAGTTTGGTCAGAGGTGTGCCAGTCTATCATATGACTAGGCATGACCACCAGCCTGCCTTGGCAATTCCCTAACCCCCTCTCTATTGCACTTACACTTGTTCCTAGACTTTAAGTTCTGCCCCCCTCTAATGAGCCTTGATTTGGGACCTTGATTTACCTATGAACTTGGACATTGGAGGGCTGGCTCTTCCACACTGCACCCTAATCCAATGTTTTGCAATGATACCTGGGGTGTGAGCATTGATTGGAGTTCCTGAAACTCCTTGGAACTTTGACACACCCTTGGTAAGAGAAAGGCTTTGGAACATGATCCTGGCAGTTGGCTCATACCATATTATTAGACTTGGAGTTCGAATTAGGCTCCTTGGATGCAGCTTGGGAGTTCTGATTGTAATATTATTTCTGATTTCTTTTCAAATCATTTTTGGTCTGTAATATAACTCTGTAATAATCTCTGGGGTGATTAGTGAAAAGGGGAGGGATAACATGTATGCAAAAATGGTAGAAAATCTGCCTATAGGATTTCTTTAATTTTAGCATGTTCTCATGTAGAAAACCTGCCGATAGGATTTCTTTAATTTTAGCATGTTTTCATGTAGAAATCCTGCCTATAATATTTCTTTAATTTTAGCATAATCTCATATAGATAACCTGTTTATAGAATTTTAATTTCAGCATGTTCTCGTATAGATACCATGTCTATAGGATTTCTACATATAGAAAATATGGCTATAGGTCCTTTCTGATTCCTGCATATCCACTTCTTGCTAGGCAAACGTTTATAGGTCTTAAAACCAAATAAAACAATCAGATGTCATGTTCATGCAAAATCCATCATTTAGATGTCATGCCTATAGGGTTTTTGCATTTTTATTATATCTTCAAATGTGTTCTAAAGCCGACAGACACTATAGAAAGCATGCCTATAGGAATTAATCAAATCTGAATCGCCTTGCTTGTTATAAGTCTAAGACCTGTAGTAATAATGAATTACCGGTTATAAAATTTATGGTCTCTTGCTGAAACGCGTTATCTTTTAAATAGCTGACAACATTTTCTTAAATCAGTATGCATTGTTTTTCCAAACTTGTAGATGCCATGCCTATAGGTCATCACGTAGGAAAATAAATACGTAGTTAAGTAATTACGTTGGCCTTGGATAAGTTGCATCCAGGTGAGCCTAATGTGAATTTCTTGCCTAAAAATATGTAATGAACCAGTCTGCCTAACGCTAAGATAAATTTCGACCTAATCAGTACATGTAAGACACGCTAAGCTACATGATTTTCTGTGATTAAAGGAGGTTTATCTGAGCCTTAAGTGTTTGTATTCCCATAACTGCTTTCATGTGTTTTGCCTGACGCCTTAGTATTTTAACCTTTTAAAACCTCTGAAAAGCCAAATTCCCTTTCCTTTAGGATTAGTAGTGTGAGCACGTGATTTTTGCCCTATATGAATTACTCCCATAAATTCAAAACAAAACAACTCCTTTTAATTATTTGCAATTTATGGATTTTGGTGGCATTTCTTGTTAAGTGTTTGCATTTGTTTGTGCACGTTTATTATTGTTTAAATAATGAAAAATACAAAACATACTTGGCATTAGCATTTAGGATTTAATTTCATATTTTAGGATTAATTATTAGTCAATTTGCTTTTAAAACAAAATATAAAGAAAATAACAAAAATGGTCCTTTTGCATTTATAGTTTTAATTTGCTTAGTTTGCATTTAAATAAGGCATTTGTGTTATTGAAAATTAAGAAGTGTAATTTTAGAGTCAATTTGGTTTTTGGGTTTAATTTAGCATTTCTTAAAATCAGAAGATAAATAAAAGAAGAAAAATAGAAAAAGAGAAAACAAAAGAAAATCATTAAATAAAAAGGCTGGTCTAAGGAAAGACCCGAAATTGGGCCCTGTTGATCTATTAGCCCATTCAATAAACCAGTCCAAACCCAGGCCAGCCCAACCCACACCCCTCACCCGGTCCGCTTCTTTTTCTTTACCTAAACGACGCCGTTTCCTGGGGATTAATCCTAGCCCTTGATTGTTTGATCCAAGGGACAAGAGCATCATAGGTTAGTCGATATATAAATGTCGGACCCCAACCTACCCCCCCCCCCCTCCATCATCGTCTCCAAACCCTCAGAGCCTCTAACCTAATGCCGCCGGCCGGAAATCGTCGCCGCCGGCAGCCCGTCTTCAAACCACCCCAAAAATATACCATAAGACCTCCTCACTCCCCTCGTTACAAATCCATGGTCTGTTTCCTTCGAATCCCAGCCAAACACTTCGAATCTTGAATCGAAGTTTTCCGCCCAAGACTCAACTTTCTCCGTTCATCACAAAATTAACACCGTAGAACCGCCTCGTCTTCCTCTATCCAAATCCACCATCCGTTTCTCTCAAACACACCCAGAATCCGTCGAATATCGGATCGAAAATTTTCCGGCCAAGACACGTAAGTCATCCAAAATCAACCAAATTAACACCATAGAATCGCCTAGACCTCCTCTTTCAAAACCCCCAAGCCCCGTCCCTCGAACATGGCCGGAACTGCTCGAATATTAAATTGAATTTTTTGGCCAAAATCCTAATTGCCCCAAACCACTCCAAATCGATACCACATGGTCCCCTCGCCTCCCTCGTGTTGAATTCATCACTAGTATCACTCAAACCTCGCCGAATCATTTGAAGTTTCAATCTGAGAAAATAGCTGGACCTTAGAAGTTTATGGGTGAGTTAATTGGGTGTTCGTATTGTTTCTTCTAATTCTTAGTTGTATTAATTAATTTGGAGTCTGTTTTTTTTTAAAGATTAATAATTAGGGTTTATTCTTCTGCTTTTAATTGTGCCTTGCCAGTCAACAATTCAAATTAATGCATCCAAGTATTAGTTTAAGTATAGATTCTAGTTAATTTTCTAATCTTGGTTCAGTTGATACTCCTTTTATTTTTCCGATTTGGGTTAGTTGTTGATTGGTTTGTTGTTAATCCTGTCAGTTTAATCTTGTTCATGTTTAGATGTGTTCTATTGATTTTCTTTAGTTTAAATCATTATTTCAATTCAGTTTTAACTAGTTCGTTAGATTGAGTTTCTTGCAATATTGTTGATCTAATATGATTAAATTAGTTTCAACCTGGACTGAGTATGTTTGATTGTTAGGATTTCCATTAGTGTTAGATGATAGGGTATAGCTGAATTAGAGTTACCTAGGTTAGTTATAGTTGCGTATTAACTGGATAAAAGGGGCTGGGAGTATAGTTAGATCAGTTTGGTAATTTTAGGCTAGGGTAAGGGCAGCAAGGGTAATTCACTGGAGGAATCTGATAGTAACTGAATGTAGAAGCTGCTAGAAGCACCTAGAAGGGGTGGTGATTGATATTTCAAAGGCATATTGTTGTGACTTGAGGAACAAGTCAATAACTAAGGGACTATGTGGGTAAAATTGAAATTTAAAAGAAGGACTAAAAAGGAAAATAGGAAATCTGAGGCTGGCCCTCATTTGTGCCTATAAAATGGCATGCCCTTTGCCTTCACTCAGAAGTTTTGACACACTCTGAAAATCCCCAAAGTTTAGACACTCTGAAAATTTCCTAAAAATATTCCAGCTTTTAATCTTCCCTCCAAATCCCATTCTGATGTTCTGAAGTTCAAATTTGAATTTCAAAACCTAAGGAAGTTTAAAATCTGCATTTCTATAGTTCAAATTTTCTTCTAGATCTTAATTCCTCTCAAAAATCCAAAAACATACAAAAATCCAGTAGAGAATTCCAAAAACAAATACTGTTGCCTTAAAATTTGAGTTTGATTGCAAGCTAGTTTTCATATGAGTTTTCTATGGTTTCTAGCTTGAATTTCAAGTCATTTTGGGTGTTGTTCAAGCTGTTTGAGTGTTATATTAGCTGAAGTTGGTTCTGATTTGGTGTAATATCGTTTTCCTGGGTTCCAATTAAATCCAAATTGATTCCTGCTGCTGTGAATTGCTGTCTGAACTTACTGTTTGTTGTCAACTGCTGCTGACTACTATTTCTCCTTGTTGATTTGATACTCAGGTACACACTCGAATTTGGCTTGATGTAACTTGGAAGTGGAGATGAAATGAAAGAGATTTGATTCCTGAATTGTGTTTGCTTGGATTGTTATGTAGTAATATCTAAATAGATATTAGAGTTTAATATGATTTGATTCTAATTCATGTGCACATGAACCCTGGGCTGTATAATCTGGATTGTTCCTGGACTATTTTGAACTGTTATTAGACTATCCTAAACTGTTTGGACATTATTGATGAAGTGTAGTATTTAGTGATAATAAATTCAATCTGACTGAAACTGATCGTAGAAGCTTCATGTGCTGTATTAAATGGTAACGCATAGTCATAGTCTTTAAAGTTTAGGACCAGCTTTGTTAAACGTCAGTTTGAAATCCTATATTTAAATGTCATATGAGCTTGTAAGTAATTGTATAAAGTCCTGTTGTATCAGTTGATATTCAATTAGTATGGAATCCTTTTGACTGCTATGTTAGTATGAATTTGTATTGAATGGCTTAAATTCTCAGTGTTACCTGCTGTGTTAAAATTCAAAACTTGTTTGAATTCGATTCTGGACCTAGAAGAACAGCCCAGTTATACAAGAATCAACCCAGAATTTATGAACTAATATTTGCCCATTTGCCCATTGATGGAGTCTCGTGCAAATTGGGCTCACGCTGAAGCCCAGTTGCCAGACAGCGACATATACAAATCCTGGGCTAACGTTCAAGGCCCAAATTTGTTATAAGTCAAAAATCTTTTAAAGATTATATAGGAATATGGGGATTAATTCGCAAATAAAAATTTGGATTGCGAATTAGGTGGCGGGTTCAAATTAATAGGGTTTCCCCCTTTTGTTTGAATTCAGACTTGAATTCGAGGTTTGAATTTATAAATGTAAATTAATTAGCCCTTTTAGAGACAAAAAAATAAAAATAGAAAATCTTAGTTTGCTTTAGGTTGGCCTTTAAATAATAAAAGAGAGACGAGCCTCGCCAAACAAAAATATACAAATTGCGGGACCCTCATTAATTGCTTAATTAAAAATACGTAGCATTCGGAGCGTGCCGTTTAGTGAATTTCACGGCCCTTCGCAAAGTTAAAAAGACGCTAGTCACTTTAGGCGCGTTTTTAACCTTCCTAAATACGGTCCAAATCCAAAAATATTGAATAAGAATGTGTCGAGGATCCGGGTGCATTTCATGTGACGTGATCCGAAAACACATTTTTAAATGACGTTCACTTTCCGAAAAAATAATTAAAAAGCGGTAAATAATTATAAAATTACACTATAGGTTGGAGCATGAGTAAAAAATTAGATTTTAGCCATTTATAATAATTTAAGAGACCGTGCTAGAACCACGGGATCCGGGGGTGCCTAACACCTTCCCTCAGGTCAACAGAATTCCTTATACAGAATTTCTAATTCGCAGACTCCAATTGGGACGTCGACAATTTTTCTCGATTTGGGATTTAAATTAAATCGATGACTTGGGACACCAAAAGCTAATCCTACCCCAAGTGGCGACTCTAAAAAATAAACAAATAATCCCATTTCGAATAATGTCACTTTAAATGGAAAAACTCTCTTATATATTTATCCTTCGGGGTAGGTGTGTAAAAAAATATGTGTGACAGCTCTAGCGACTCTGCTGGGGATACGAACCCAGAATTCTGGTTCAGGGTTCAAAGAATTCGAGCTTAGTTTAATTATTATATTTGGCTTTATCTGATGTTTCTACATGCTTCCATGCTATATGTGCTAAATGTTTTACCGCTTTGATATTTGTTGAAATTGAATATATAAATTGTCACGAATCCCTTCCTCTTTCTGAGTCTTCTACATCATGGAGAAGGGTGCACTTCGTGTAGCTTCTCTTCTGTTTAGAGTCTTTTCCAATTTAGAACGAGGTTTGGATAAGTTGCTAAGCCGGAGGAGCTTCTGTATCCCCGGTACGCTGCCCCCCTTGGCTCGAGTTGTCCGCTCGGGTAAGCCAGGTCTAGACCCTTGTATTTCTCAATGCCTTATTTTCTTCCTTTGTATTTCTTTTTCTGGTTTTCCTTTTATTTATTTCCCTTGTATTTCTGTTTTTTCCCTTTTTCCTAGGATTACGGTCGAATCTTATGTAGATTGCCTACGTATCATGGCCCTGCATGAATCAGACAAAGCGTAGTTCTTGCAAATAAGATAAATACGCTAACTCTTTTTTTTTGGACATTTTTAAAGAAATGCTCTAAAAGGAAAAGGGAAATATTTGTTGATTTTTTTTTTTAATTTTTTTTCTTTTGTTTGAAAGAAAGACTTCTAAAAATTCCTTTTCTTTTTATTGGAACTTTGAGGATTGAGAAGTAAAAGAAAATATTTTTGTTTGAATTTTTATTTATTTTCTCTTTTTCTAATACGAAAGAAAAATATATATATATTTTTTTTGGATTTTGAAAGTTGCCTCTTAATTTTCGAAAGAGGGACTTTTACGAAAATGTTTTGGATTTTTGAGCGAAAATATTTTTCCGACTCAATTTTTTCACAATTTTTATTTATTTTTTATTTATGCCATAAATACATCTAAGAATATTTTAATGATTTATTTTGACCTAAAAGGAAAAAGTGGCTATTTTTTTTCAAAATTTTTATTTAAGCACACAGAGACCCGGTTTTGCAGATACGGGCTTTCAGCACTTCCGGTAGGGAGATTTTAAGGTTGTGCCTGCCAACCGTTTAAAAATGACTCAGGGTGGCTGTTCTTGCAAAACACCCTTCCGGCGCCCTTTTGGGGACATTCGGCTTATTTCAACAAGAATGGCATCACCCGACTTATTTATGACGAAAATTAAAATTTTGATATTTTTGGCTATTTTTGCAAAAGGGAGGTTGGACCCGATGAGGGTTACCTACTTATCTCACATCCGGTGAGAATCAAACCAGCGTAGTTCGGGCAGATTTGCCAAAACCAAATGTATACTTTTTTGAACAACAATCTTTTCATTTTTCAAATATTTTACTTTTCTATTTTTTTTTAAAAATTCGGCAGCATTTTAGTACTATTCGGGCATTGGGTTTTTCACAACAAATGGTTACCCTCACTTAGTCCTAACACTGCTATATTTTTTCTCGTTTTCACTCATTATATACAAGCCGGTCAACATGCAAAACCGAGCAAATAAATGCGCAAGTAGCACGTAAGATGCATCAAGATGATGAATTCATTTCAGGTCACCTGTCCTAGACGGACCCAACTCCTGTATTGAGTCCCCTTAAGTCAAATGCACATGATGCAAACAAACATCCTACTAGGGATCCAGCATGAGTTTTTGTTCTTCTAGGTTTAAACCCTAGGTTTATTGGTCTAGACCTGGCTTACCCGAGCGGACAACTCGAGTCGAGGGGGAGGCAGCGTACCGAGGATACAGAAGCTCCGCCGGCATTGCAACTTATCCAACCTCGTTCGAAATTGGGAAAGACTCTAAATAGAAGAGAAGCTACACGAAGTGCACCCTTCTCCATGATGTAGCAGACTCAGAGAGAGAAAGGGATTCGCGACAGTTTATATATACAATTTCAACACATATCAAAACGGTAAAATATTTAGCACATATAGCATGGAAGCATGTAGAAACATCAGATAAAGCAAAATATAATAATTAAACTAAGCTCGAATTCTTTGAACACTGAACCGGAATTCTGGGTTCGTATCCCCAGCAGAGTCGCTAGAGCTGTCACACCTCCTTTTTTACACACCTACCCCGAAGGATAAATGTATAAGGTAGTTTTTCCATTTAAAGTGACATTATTCGAATTGAGATTTTTTTTAGAGTCGCCACGTGAGATAGGATTGGCTTTTGGTGTCTCAAGTCACCGATTAACTTGAATCCCAAATCGAGGAAAATTTGACTTTCCAATTGGAGTCTGCGAACCAGAAATTCTGAATAAGGAATTCTGTTGACCCGAGGGAAGGTGTTAGGCACCCTCGGGTCCCGTGGTTCTAGCATGGTCGCTTAAATTATTATAAATGACTAAAATCTGATTTTTATACATGCTCCAACCTATAATGCAATTTTAATATTATTTACCGCTTTTAGTTAAATTTTTAAAGAAAGTGAACGTCGTTTAAAAATGTGCTTTCGGATCACGTCACATGAAATGTACCCGGATCCTCGACCCATTCTTATTCAACGTTTTTGGATTTGGATTTGGGTTGCAAGAAATGCACACCCGTATTTAAGAAGGTAAGACTATTAAAAATGCACCTAAAGCGACTAATGGGTTATTATCTTTGTGGGAGGCCGTGAAATTCGCTAAACGTCACGCTCCGAATGCTAAGTATTTTTAATTAAGCAATTACTGAGGGCCTCGCAATTTGTATATTTTGTTTGGCGAGGCTCGTCTCACTTTTATTATTTAAAGGCTAATCTAAAGCAAACTAAGATTTTCTATTTATTTTTATATCTAAAAAGGCCTAATTAATCAATATTACCAAATTCGGGCTTCAAGTTCAAGTCCGGATTCAAACACAAGGGATGAACCTCCTAGTTTGAACCCGCTACTTAACTCGAAGGCCCAAATTTGTGCTATGTTAACCTATGAATTAAGGTCCCCAACCCAATTCTCCAATAATGAATTTTAAAAGAGTTTGGATAAGAGTCCATCAGACAATAGGCTTGCTCAAAGGCCCAAGTTGAGAATGAATCGGGTTTGGAGGCATTTGTACTCCAGCTTATGAAGCTGATTGACATTGGGCTTCATGTCTGAGCCCAATAACGGATGGACATTGCTATAACCCTCGATATTCAATTAGAGATCAGAGGTGAGTTTAACAAAATAATGTTACTAGAGATATTTCAAATCACATGGGGATTCTGCAGTAATTCTAATCATACAAAGAGTCATGATTTTTTTCATTTTTTGTTTTGTTGAACCTGTATTACCAATCTAACGTTTAAGCTGCCAACTAACTCAGCTAAACTTATTTATCTATATGAACATATGTGCCTTTTCATTAAATCTAAAACTTGAACAATTAAACTTAATCTAGTTAAACCAAATGTCGTTAAATGACATATTACATCATGCTAAATCCAAACGCCACCCTAACAGTTCAGAACAGTTCAACTATATGTCAAAACCAATCTATAAGCTAACATAATCTAGAACTAACTCAGCTTTAGATCAATTATACAGTCTAAGCAAAAACAGTCTCAAACAATCCAAAGGTAGTCCTAGTTATACAACCCAGTATAATCCGTCTTTCAATTAAAAAAAAATAAAACAAAGTGAATGCAACTACCACATTCTGTAATTACTCAAGACACAATAGCTAAGGAGACAATATAATTCCAAAACATCAAATTTATTCTCATTTCTGGCTTGAGATACAACAGATCAGCTTTTAAAGGTGTACCTAAAATTTTGCAAGGTAAAGGAAAGGTGTCAGCAGCAGAAATAGGCAAACAGCAGTTGAACAACAGCCCAAAACGAGTTCAACAGCCAGGGAGAAGTTCAAAATCAAACCAAAACCAGGAAATCAACCACCAACAACTCGAATAGACCCAAATGAGCTTGGAATGACCCAAATCTACTTGGAATTTAACCCAGGAACAACCAAATGATTTTAGCAAATATGTATTAAGCTAGAAGATGCAAATCAATAACTAGAAATTCAAATTAACCTAAGGAACAGTATTTTTGAGGCTTTTTTGAAAGTTTTCTGTTATTTTTGGTTTTTCTGCCAGGTTTAAGATCTAAAATGATGGTTTCTATAGCTGTATCACTTCAGATCTGAACCTCTTTAGTTTTGAGATTCAAATGTGAAATTTTTGACTTGAAGAAGGGGATTTTAGGGGGAATTTAAGGGTTGGAAGTTTTGGGAAATTTTCAGAGTATCTAAAACCTTCTGAGTGAAGGCAAGGACATGTCTATTTATAAGCACAAGGGAGGGCAGTCCTCAGATTTCATATTTTCCTTTTTAGTCCCTCAATTGTTAGCTTGATGTTCAAGTTATACCTTATTATTTACTATTTGATCCCTTACTAGAATCTTCTAGGAGTTTCAGGTAACAACTATAAGATTCTTTACCCTATAATTCCTAAACTACCCCTTTATTCGATATGAAATTAATGGCTAGCTTAACTACAACCTCAACCCCTTTTTACCCCTGAAATTGCTAACCCTGCTAACTTGTTCTAACCTTCCTAACTGACCTTGGTTAATCAATCTACAAGACTAAGAGCTAATCAACTATATCCAAATGACTAACCTAATTAATATGAAGCAAACTAACTGAAGTGAGAATGATTATACTAAACTAAAAAAAAATATTAATGAACACCATTAGACTAAACTAACAGATTTAACCATGAACAATTAAGCTAGCAATATTAAAACAGACATCAACATTACTTATACTAAATCAGAGAATTGAAGGGATGTCTACTGAATTAAAAACTAATAATCAGAAACAATAATTAAACTAAGACCTAAACTTAAACGGAAATAAGCTGAGATGGACTAATTCATGTACTTGACTATTGTGACTCAGATGGAACCAAAAACACAGAAAACAAACAAAAAAAGATTCTAACTAATTAAAACAACTAATTAATTACAAAGAAATACTGAGAAACCTAAGAAAACTTACCGGTTACTCTTCAGATTTAAGATTCGGACGATTCTAGTGAGATTTGAGCATTGTTGACACCGGATTCAACATGAGGGAGGCGAGGAAACCACGTGGTATCAATTTGGTGATTTTTGGGAAACCTAGGGTTTTGGCTGGAAAACTTTAAATTAATATTCGAGAACTTCTGGTTAGATTCGAGGGACGGGGTTTGGTGGGTTTGATAGAGGAGGACAAGGCGGTTCTACGGTGATAATTTGGTGGTGAACGGAGAAAAATAAGCTTTGGCCAAAAAACTTTGACTTAAAATTTGAAGAGTTCGGTCAGTGTTTGAGGGAAATGGCTTGGGTATTTGGGATGAGGGGGTTGATGCGAATCTATGGTGTTCATGGGGTGGGCTTTGGACGCCGGTGCTGCCATTAACAGCGGGGGAATTTGGAGGCGGCTATTTGCTAGGGTTTCTCTAACGGGGTGATTGCAAGAGACGATGGGGG
>MU716076.1:21775-57199 GCA_026770625.1 Nicotiana glauca
GGGGGGGGGGGGGGGGGATAGGGACGTTTAGGACAGTTATATACCATAGGAGAACAACCATCGACCGTTCGATCAATTAACCTAGACGGTCCAGATCAGTTTGGCTCTAAACGGTGTCGTTTGATTAGTAAAGGGGCTGGACCGGGTGGGGTTACCTTTGGGCCGGGGCTGGACTGGTTTGGGCTAAAACAAGGCATTAAAATGGCCCAGTTCCGTATTTGATTAAACAAGCCCTCCTTTTCATTGTTTTCTCTTTTTTTTTATTTTGTATTTTATATTTTTTTCTGATTTTATTAAGCGCCAAATTTAAAGTAGAACCCTAATTTAATTCCCCAAAGCTGAACTACTTAATTCCTAAAAATTGATTAAGTCCTATTTAAAAGTAAACTCATGACAAATTCAACAATTAACAACTAAAAAAAATGCAAAATGGACTACTTTCATTATTTTCTTCATATTTTATTTTAAGAGCAACTTAACTACTAATTAATCCTAAAACGTAAAATTAAATCCTAAATGCAACTGTCAAGTGTATTTTATATTTTTATATGAATTAAAATGCACAAATAAAAATAAAAATAATTAACATAAAATGTCACAAAAATTCATGAAATTGCAGACAATGAAAGGAAATTATTTTGTTTGAATTTTTGGGAGTAATTCATGTAGGGCAAAAATCATGTGATCACACTTGAGGGGAATAATTTCCTCAAGGACACACTGTGTATTCAGTGGGCTCGATTTATTCCTACAACGTCGTTTCAAAAATTATTTTTAAGTTCGAATATTATTTTTCAGAATTATTTCTACTAACTTTCTGTTTTATTTTTCAGAAAGATTACTGTTTTATTTACTTACAGCAATACAGATAATTAACAATGTTGTGTCTATTAGATTGAGGTACATTTGATTAATTAATTTATATGTGTGCATTCCCGTCGAATTATTTGCTTCAATACCCAAAAATAAGAATAGTAACAGAAAATATGGATTTTCCTCTCGGTATCTTCTTTTGGGAATAGCATCGAAGGAAATTGTATCGCCAGAATTTTTGGAAATTCATAAGTTCCAATGAAATATCAATACTAGTAAAAGCAAAAAGTATATTTCTCTAGCATAAAATATCACGTGCATATTTCTCTAGCATAAAATTCAAATCCCAGAGATGGATTACTTGCCTTAGCTTGGATTGCTTAAACTGTCAACAACTTATAATTTATTATACCTTGAGTTCAATTTTGACCAATAAAAAGAAGGTAAAAGGAATTTAAAAAAAGGATGATGTCCTAATTGACTTTGCTGGTGTATCAGGAATTCAGGATGTACATAGCACGAACGTTGATTAATCGAAACTCAAGGAAATAAAAAGTTCAAAATAGACATTCTAAACATTAAATGGTGTGACTTTTTTATTATATTTGGCATTCGAAAATTAATTATAGTCGTCCCTTATCTCTCGGTTATTTTAATTTTTCAATTTGGTGTGTCATCCTTGTACAGAGTCATGTTAATCTGCTCAATATATCTTTTAAATTAAATTATCGATCTTGTACTCTTATACTTTTTAATAATCCCAAGAACCAAAGAAATTTACAACCAAAAGAGTGTAACTTAGTGATATATAGAATAGGTAAAAACTATATGAGATCAAAATTCAAATCCCAGCATATAAACAATAACATTAGGTTACTTCTTTCTTTTTATCGTGGACAAAATTATTCGATACTTGTATTGGTAGAAAAAAAGCATGATTTTAATATTAAAATTAGTGGACGTGCGCACAAATTAACTCAACCAACTGAAAACATGAAGAATTATAAAAGAGAAAGGCATGCTTTTAAGTAATTGATGAATTGGTTACTTGGAATTGCTAGAGTTCACATGTCTGTTTAACTAATCAGAGGGATTATCTCTTTGCACCACGCAACAACTCATAAAATATGACCCACAGGTCATGCGTGTAACAGTTTGATTAGATTATGGTTTACATGGCAACCCCACAATTTAAAATTCTTCTCTGTTAATAATTAATTTCTTTTACCAGCAAAATTTACCCCAGATTTGGGTGCAGATTCCGTGATAAATTCCAATGATGAATTGTGGAAAAACAAAGTATCGTTAACCACTTCACATTAATTACAATTACAATCCTCAGCTGTGAGAGTTATCTTATACCATACATTTAAAGATTTGATTCTCAATAAATCCTTCTTTTGCCCTTTTCCTTGCATGAGCCTCCTCAGTTAAAAAAATAATAATATATTTTTGATATTAATTAAAAAATAAGATCCCAGCAGTGGAATTCAAAACTCTTCAATCTTTGCTTGAGGTCTGGCTTGTAAGGTCAAGAAGTTCATTTATCCAAGAAGACAATCCCTATGAAGTAGCTAACAAAGATTTCAAGGATCGATAATTAATTTTTATATAGTCTGATAGTTCTATAAAGGTTGGAAATTTATACTAGAAATCATGTCGATAACTGCATTGATGACATAACAGGCAACCTCTACTTAGATGGAATAAAATTTTAAGTAAAGAAAATAAAAATGATCATTGACAAATTTAATAGCATTTGCATCTCACGTTCAACATGACCAATTCATTAATTTTCTTCCAATTTTTACCAAAAAGCAGAATTATTATTTACCATTATAATGGAAAATTATTAGAGTATGGAGCACGCCATTGAGATATTTTCTCCAAATTTGAAGCATATTTGAACCAACTCTAGATGAGAAAATCAATATACATATGATCAGGATTCAGGAAAATAAAGAAAACTTAACATTGGCCATTTTAAAAAAAATTCTAACACATAATTGGTATTCAAGAAATAAAGTTATTTTTTTCTCTCTAAACAAAAAAAGAAAACAGACAATCAAATGCACGAAGTGTTTTGCATCCAACAGAGCCCGGAAAAGGATCGTACCCAGTGGCGGAGGCACAAGCCGTCCTATGAGTTTGGCCGAATTCAATAGCTTTTGCTCAAACAATATATTTGGTGTCTTGAATTCATGAAATATGTATAAATATTAAATCTAGAACTCAGTCATTAACACTAAAAATCATGGTCCCAAAATCCAGAACCCATAATCCTGGCTCCGCCAGCATATCGTAAGACAAACATCAATTTCACGACTCAAACCCACGTCCTATGGAATCTTCTAAAGCGCAGAAGCTAATGTAAAATACAAGTTAATAACGGTAAAATTGAAGGGGTGAAGGAGATTGGTGATTGGGAAGAAACGTGGGACGAAGCGCGTACGTAGGGAAAGAAATGATTTGGTATAAATAATTGCATTAAATTTAATGAGTTTATGATGAGAGGGACAATCACCGTCAAGTCCATGACTAGGACAATAAAAATAATACTCCCTCCTATCCAAAATAAGTGATTTTGTGGATGTTTTCACACAGATTAAAAAATTCACTTTTTAGTATTAATTAGCAATGAAATTGACCATATTAACCTTTACTATCTCACATAAACTCTCCTAACACATATTCCAATACTATTTGCTCCAAGAATAATGTAAGAAAAAAATAATTAATTCATTCTTGAAATCTGGAAAAATTACTTATTTTGTACCACAAAAAAAATTGCAAAAAATCGCTTATTTTGGATAAGACGAGCAGAGGCCATTTCACAAAAGAGAGAGAGAGCAGCTAGGAAAAAGCAAAGAGAGCAGAGAACATAAAATCCACATAAATATATATAGATAAATCAAATGAATCTCTTACAGCGATGCAATATAATTATATTTACTAGATTTGAGAGCTTAAAAACCCCTTTTAGAGATCTCTTCTCTCTGCAGATAGCATGCCATTCAAACCATCAACTAATTAAATCAAACCTGTGACAGCAATTTCTTGTTCGAGAGATGGGAAGTTGTTATTTTGGGGAGCCAAACCTAGGGAATGAAAAATCATCATCATCAAGAAAGAGTAAAAAGAGCAATTCAGACAAACCTAAACAGCCACAAAGAGGTCTTGGTGTTGCTCAATTGGAGAAGATTAGATTGCATACTCAAATGGCTTGCACTTATAATCCTTTTGCCACCAATCTCAATCAGGTTTACCTCTACTAAATCTCGATTCTATAAAAGTTATATGAATCTTCACTACTATTCATGGCTCTTGCGCGTCTATTTTCTTGACTCGCTTATATGTTTTTCTTGATCCTGATTGGGTTATTTCTTTCTCAACAGGAGGATATGAGACTACAAACACCATATTCATCAATTTCTTATTCATCATCCTCATCCTCATTTTATGGTTTTCCAGCCCACCAAACCATTATGGTACAGCTTCTTCGCTTCCCTTAAATATTCAGTCAATTGTGATCTTAAACTTTCTTTAGAATTCCAATATTATTGGAAAGCATGATACATATATATTTATATACATAGAAAAACACATAGCTTTTGGGTTCACGTGGTCATATATCCCAACTATACGCTATCTTGAATCAAATCCTTTTTGTATGGAGATCTAGATCATTTCGACTTGGTTTTCTTCCTCTCTTTTTTTCGGAGAAAATTATATATTTTCCATGTTGATAAAAGTCATTTTAATTCATCAAATAATATGTTGTCTATTAATTACACACATTATCTTTAGACTATTCTTCATATTTGAATTTCATCCCTTCCCTTCCAAAGATGAAAGATCAGGTGATGATATGTTCTACGTCGCGTCCTTTCTGGCTCGGATCATTTCTTTACACGCCAGTGCTGGCAAAATCATTTCTTGTTTGATGAAAGTGGATAAATTAACTAACAGCTTGTTTGGATGATTGTTACCTATTTTATTGCTATCCCTAAACAATGTTTGTTTTGATTGTTTATTTAAAATTGGTTGTATCGTATAGTTAAATTCATTATTTCGGAACAACCAAAAGTCCCATTTTATGAAACAACTGATTTAGTGTGGTGAGATCGTTTCCTATTTTCTTTTCCAATTGTGCCCTTACTTATTACTCTAAAATTTTATTTTTTTATTTTATTTTAACTCCAAATCTCGGACCTATTGACCTACTTTATCTTCTTCCATCTTTTCTAGAGTTGGTTTGCCCCGTTCTTATTATCCAAGTCTCTGTTAAATCTTTTGTCTCTTTCCATCGTTATAATTATTTTTTTTGTTGCTAATATTAGTTAACCTTTTTTTTCAGGTTTTTTGCTCTTGTTTTCAAGTTACATAATTATCATAAATTAGTAGAAAGAGGTTGTTTTAAGTTATCTTTATGTGTAGTTCTTGATAAATTTTATTTAAAACAACTGGGGATATTTTAGTGAACTTATCAATTACAGTACAGTACGATACAGTCAAACCAAACAACAAAATGTTATTTAACAACAGCAAACGATACAATCTATTCAAATATGGTATCCATAAAATGATACAATACAAAACAATATAGTACAATACAATACATTATAAAACGATGGATAACAATGATTTAAACATAGTGTAACATTGAGGTCTAATAATTTGATGAATTGGATTCTAATTTTAAATATAAAGTTGATGCATGTGCTCATATATTTTTGTGTTATTTTGGGAATATGTCCTTACAAGATTTTGTTTTTCTGGTGTTATTTCTTTTTACGCGATTCCTTTTCACACTCATTTTAAATAACGAGGTGTATCAAATCTTGCTGTGATTTCAGATGGGATTGGGTGATATTGAAAGAGCAAATATTGGATATGGAGATTCCCAGCCTCCTTCTACTGCTAGGTATTTTATTTCCACAATAAAAGTGAATTTGCTTTTCGGATAACTTTTCCCAGAAGATTTGTACAAAAGAAAAAAGAGTTTTCCGATACTCGTAATTTTTTTCCACCTTCTACTGCTAGGTATTTCATTGAAAACATGCTCAAGCATTCTTCATTAAATTTTTTTTTTTTTGTTTTTTTTAGAACACTGGGACCAAAATATTTTCCGAAACTCATTTTTCAAGAATTTAAGAATTACTTTCAAGAAAAAAAAAAATTTCATTACGAAAGATTTCTGTGAACAACATAAATGATTCTAGCTCAAACATTTCCATAAATGTTAGTGCACTTTGGCTAATGTTTTTTCTTGCGACATTTGGCATCAATTCAGTACTTGGTATCCTGGTACAGTTTATGAGCCTCAGCATTATGCTCAGCCAAACATGAGTAGATGTTTGCTTAACCTACAAGTGGAGGTAATTTGTTGCATTCCTCAACAAACTAATAACGTCTATTGGAATTCGCAAGTTCTTATGTCATAATTGATTGATTCAAAAAATTTGGGCAAAAAACTACAGGACTCACTAGAGAAGAGGAGAAAGAAGGACAGAAGTGACTCAATTGGCTCAAGTAGTCAGAATTCTGAATTAAATGGCAACCAAGAATTAGATTTGGAGCTTAGGCTTTCACTTTGATAGTATAAAGTTCTTCGGCAACCCAGTGTATCTATTCGCGATTTATTATTAGCATATGGAGTAACTTTCAAGATTAGAGCGCCATTTTGCCTTGGCCTTTGCATAGATGCACAAGTTTAAGCAATTAATGGAAATTTGTTAGTCTCTTCTGGAAAAATTGAAGGGAGTTGACTTTTCCTACGTCAAACAATGACAAAACATCCTACGGGGAAATTTTCCCCACACAAGATTAAGCAATATACTTACCTCAAACAAGCTAAATCAGTCCACTAACAAGCCCATCTCGTGCAATTCCAACTCTGGACGACTCAAATCTAGTCAAAATAACTTAATTTCATAAATAAAAATCATAGGAAACAATTCCGAATAATAAAGATTAGATCTTTAAGAAAATCAAAAAGTTATTTCAAAAAACCAACCCCGACACATCGGAACTTGACCAAACTTAAAAATTCCAAACACTCATTCCGATACGAGTCTAACCATATCAAAACCATTCAATTCCAACCTCAAATCGGCTCTCAAATCAAAATTTTATGTTTTAGAAAGTTTTACCAAAATCCCCAATTTCTTCAACGCAAATCACTAATCAAACACTGAAATCGAGGTTGACATCATGAAGTAATAAAAAATCGATTAAAAAAAAATACTTAATCCAATCCAAATCGTGAAAAGCTCCTCCAAAATCTCCCAAAACCGAGCTCTCTAACTCAAAGTGTGATAAATGAAATAAAACCCCCGACCAAGATATATTATGCCCAGGCATTTCGCTTCTATGACTCCACATCTACGAAAAATGCATTGCAGATGCGGCCTCCACTTAAGACCAGACATTCTGCTTCTGCGGACCAAAGAACGCACATGCGCTTCCGCTTCTGTAGACAAGGCACCAGACATACTGTCCCTGCTCAAACAGCCCGAATTCGCTTCTGTGAAGTTTTTCCCCTACGGCGGCTGCGCATCTATGCTTTCATTTCCGTACCCACAGACCCAACTCCCTTAGCCAAATCTCATATCCGTGTCTGGCCAGCCGCTTCTGCGGCACCGCACATGTGGCCCAAACATCGTAAGTACAAAAGCATCAGTTCTCAGCGGACATCAGCAATCATCTAAGTCCCCAAATGATTTGAACTCAACCCGAAACAAACTTGAGGCCCCCAGGACCACGTCCAAACATACCAACCAATCACAAAACATGACACGAACTTAGTCGAGGCCGCAAATCACATCGCACAACATCAAAACTATGACTCGCATCTCAATTCAAAACCAATGAACTAATGAACATTTCCAAATTCAAAACATGCGCCGAACAGGCCTAAACAACTCCGAATGACCTCAAATTTTGCATGCAAGTCCTAAATGACATGATGGATCTATACAAACTCCCAAAACCACAATCTATGCCTGATATGAATAAAGTCAACCCTCGATCAAACATATAAACTTTTCAAACCTTCAACATTCCAACTTTAATCGATTCAAGCCAAAATTACCTACGGATGTCCAAATTTATATTCGGACATACGCTTAAGTCCAAATCATCATACGAAGTTATTGGAGCCATCAAAACATCATTCCGGAGTCGCCTACATAAAATTCAAACTCCGGTCAACTCTTATAACTAGTCCTTTAACGAAAGGGCTAAGTGTCCCAAATCACATCAAACCTCTCCGGAAATCACATCAATCAACACCACAAGTCGCATAACCATAAATACACATATGCAAAGCATAAAATAGGATAATCCAGGCTAAGATACTCAAAACGAGTGGCCGGGTTGTTAAATTTAGGAGTTATGTATAACTGAGATTTAGACCTCAAATTGAGGTTGGATTTTGAAACAAATCACATTTTCGAGCTAGGGAAGAATGGGTAATTAGGTTTTGGTTTGAATCTCGAATTTCGACCAAGAGGTCCCGCATTAATTATTGTTGACTTTTAAAAAAAATCAAAATTAAATCTTTTTAATTTGTGGGTAGTTTCTGAAGCTTATTTTGGATTGTTCAATTGATAATTGGTTAGATTCGAGTGGTTTGGAGGCTTGTTTCAAAGGAAAATATATGGTTGATGATTGAATTTATTGCGGAAAGAGGTAAGTGTTGTGGTTAACCTTGACTTAAAGGAATTATGACTTGATTGGTCTATTTGCTAATTGATTTATATGTGGGAGACGGCGTATATGTGACTCGACGAGTGTATATACATTGTCATGAGTTAATCATGTTGGGTGGACTTTTAACTATGTATTTAAACCTCATCATGCCTTTTTTACTCTGTGATACTATTTGTATCATGCCTTAATTGTTACTTGTTTTTATTTGTTAAATTCATTCTTCCTTGTTTCATGCTCTATTTTTCAATATGTCCGTATACCTATGCCTTTACTTGTCAACCGTTTTTACTTGGTCTAAGCCTTTAATTGTCTATTTGATTTTACTTGCTTCTAATTTGCCCAGTTTGTTATATTGGTTTGCCTTAGATTTATTTACTTGCTTGGATTCCTTTCTCTTATGCTGAGAGTTGCGTCGTAGTTATTTATACTATCGATATAGTTGTTTGGGATCGGTTGCGCACTACAATAGTTATTGATGTTAGTTGGGATCGGGTTGCACACCACAACGGATGCTGATATTAGTATTCGGGACCAGGTTGTACGCCGCAACAGATAGTAAGATATTGCTCATAGTTGTTTATACTATCGATATAGTTGTTTGGGATCGATTGCGCATTGTGATAGTTATTAATGTTATTATTTGGGATCGGGTTGCATACCGCAACGGATGCTGATATTAGTATTTGGGACCGGGTTGTACGCTATAACGAATATTAAGATATTGTTTGAAATCGTATTGCATGCCCCAACAATATTGGTATTCATGTGAGATGTGTGGATCAGATTGTGTATCGCAATGGGGAATACATACTATGAGTATTTTTAAATGTTGGTTCTGTATAAGGGTTGTTGTAGAAATTGAGAATAAATGATATTCTGGTGTGACGACCCGGGCGGTCATTTAAAGAATTAACACCCTAATCCCCTATTAACGGATTTCTCGTATTTTTTTCTGCTATTGTGAGTTGCCGAGAGGAATTATTTGGAGTTTCAGAGAGTTTTGGGACACTTAGTCCCTAAATGAGAGCTTAAGTATTAGAAATTTTGCCGTAGTTATAACGGTGTGAAGACGACCTCAGAATAGAATTTTATTGGTTCCGTTAGCTTCATTGGCTGATTTCGGGTTTAGGAATGTGTTCAAATTGTGCTTTGAAGGTCCGTAGCTAGTTTAACTTTGAAATGCCGAAAGTTGAATTTTTTATGTTTCTGGTTTGATAGTGAGATGTTGATACGAGGGTCGAAATGGGATTCTGGAAGTCGGAGTAGCTCCGTAGTGTTGAATGTGATGTGTGTGCAAAGTTTCAAATCATTCGGACGAGGTTTGATAGACTTTTGAATCGAAAGCGTATTTTGAGAGTTTTTGAAGTTTTTAGGCTTGAATCCAACACTAATTGGTTGATTCGATATTGTTTGAGGTGTTGTGGAGATTTGTATAAGTTTTGATAGTGGTATATGACTTGTCTGTGTTTTTGATTGAGGTCCCGGGGGCCTCAAGATGATTTCGGATGGTTAACTGGAAGTTGGAAATTGCAACTGAAGTTCTTTGGGCTGCAGTTATAACCACATCTGCGGTTGAGATGCCGCAAATGCAACTTCCCCAGATGTGGAGTCAAGCCATAGAAGCAGCCAAGAGGTAATAGAGCAGGGACAATAGAAGCGATGGGTTACTGCACTTGCGAGATCGTAGATGCGGTATCTGGGTCGCAGGTGCGGAGATGGAATTTTTAAGTGAGAACCGCAGAAGCGGTTCCCCAACTGCAGAAGTGGTATCGCAGATGCGATGGGTGGACCGCAGGAGCGGGTTTGCTGGGTAGAAAAATCAGAAATTCGAGGGTTTAGCTTCAAAAGTTGGAAAATCAATTTGGAGCTCGGGAGAGGGAGATTTTTGGAGGAATTTGAAGAGGAATTTAGTGGGTAACAATTCCTAATTCCTTTCTAGTTGTATTCTTATAATCTAATCTTAGTTTTGTCATTTAATTTCGGATTGGAGATGAAATTGGGGGAAAATTGGAAGAAAGTTCTTAGACCTAGAATTCTAGTTTTGATTGGAAATTTGACAATTGATTTGGATAATTTTGGTATGCATGAACTCATGGGTGTGACGACTCGGCTAGTCGTCTCATGAGTTACCACTGTGTTTTTCCCATTTCCGCTTCTTATTGCTTTATTTATTAGTTCTATGTGTGATCAGGTTGATTAGTTCATGTTCGGAAAGGTTTTGAGATACTTCGTCTCTTTTAAGGAAGCTTAAGTTGGAAAAGTCAACCGGATATTGACGTATCTGTTAGAGGGCTCGGATGTGAGTTTCGATGGTTTGGATAGCTTCAGAAGGTGATTTGGGATTTAGGAGTGTGATTGGAATGTGTTTTGGAGGTTCGTAGTAGATTTTGGCTTGAATTGGCGGAATTGGTATTTTGGCATTTACCAGTTGATAGGTGAGATTTTGATATAGGGGCCGGAATGGAATTCTGGGAGTTGCAGTAGTTCCGGTGTGTCATTTGGGATGTGTGTGCAAATTTCAGATCATTAGGATGTGGTTTGATTGGGTTTTTGATCAAAAGCGTAATTTAGAAGATTTTGGAATTTTTAGGCTTGAATCCGATGTGTCTTGCCTGATTCAATGTTGTTTGAGGTGTTTTGAAGATTGGTATAAGTTTGGATGGTGATATATATGTTTGTGCTTTGGGTTGAGATCGCGGGGGCCGCGTGGTGATTTTAGATGGTTGGCAGAAAAATTTGGAGTAGGTTGTGTCAGCTGAAGTTTCCTATTGCAGTCATAACTGCACATGCGGTTAGGGGACCACAGGAGCGGTCTCGCAGAAGCAAGATTGTGGTCGCAGGAGCGTAAGAGCCTAGGAAAGCCAGAAACCACAGAAGCGGTTGTGGGACCGCACCTGCAAGGGCACAGGTGCAGAATGTGCATCGTAGATGCGGAAGCTGAGGAATAAGTGAGAACCGCAGAAGCGGTACCGCAGAAGCGGTAAAAGGGCCGCAGATGCAAAATGCCCGGGCCAGAAGGTATAAGTTATTTCCTTCGCGATTTTTGAGCTATTCCACCATTTCTAAGTCGGTTCTTGGAGCTTTTTGGGCGAGTTGAAGAAGGATTTCAAGGGAATTTCATTGAGGTAAGGATTTTGGACCTAAAACTCATTCCTATGGTATTATTTCACGGATTAGAGCTGTAATTAATGGAATTTAAAGGTTAAATTTGGGAAAACTAGGGCTTGGAAACTTAGGTCTTTGATTGAGGATTTGAAGGACCATTTGTGGTCGGATTTCAGAACTTTTGATATGCATGAACTCGTGTAGAGATAAAGAATCTATTGATGTAACTTTTATCAAATTCTGAGATGTGGGTCCTAGGGATCGAGTTTTGGTAATTTCGGGATTTATGTTGTAAAATGATTATTTTTGCATGGGCTTCGTTCCCTTAACATCTTTTGACGTCGTGATTCTTATTTTTGGATAGATTCGACGCGAATGGAGGCTGATTCGAGAAGCAAAGGCATCGCAGGCTAGAGTTTGGACCGGATTTAGGTGAGTAATGATTGTAAATGTTGTTCTGAGAGTATGAAACCCTAGATTGCACATCGTGGTGCTATATTAAGGTGACACACATGCTAGATGACGAGCGTGGGGTCGTGCAACGTTGGGGATTGTGACTTAGTCCATCCCGAATGAATGTTTTACCACATATTTTGATTGAAAACTATTTGTTATCATCATGTTTTGGGCTGAATGCCATATTTGGGCCTCGTGCCAACTATTTGGACCCTTAGGGGATTTTTTATTGATATTTTCTCTCTGTTTTGACTTTATACTTTTACTCAGTCATGTTATATACTACTGTTTTTATAACTCAGCCATGTCAAATCTGTTTTAATACATTAAATGATATTTTAAATGATAATTAGGTTGAGCATCATGTCTTACTGTTGCCCAAATGGCTTATGAGATTCTGACTGAGTAAGGCCAAGGGCCTGTATTGTGAGGATACACTGATTATGATTATGAGGCCGAGAGCCTGAGATTGTATGCCACGAGGTGGCTTGTTGATATGAGGCCGATGGCCTATGTGATTATGCCACGAGATGACTTGATATTATGCTTGGGCTGTAAGGGGTCCCTCCAAGAGTTTGCACACCCCAGTGAGCGCGGGTATCCATTGTGATGAGAGATATAGCCTGAAGGGCTAGTGTTGTTCTGTGATACTGCCCGAGGGGCGGATTTCGTTTGACATTGTGACCGAGGGGCGATCCATTATGTGTTTATCTTTCCTAGTTGCCTGTCATTTACTTGCTTAATTGTTAAAAATGCATTTCACGAAGTTTAAATTAAACTAAAGTAACTTTACCTATTTTTCCATTGTTCCATCATTTTTACTGACTTTTACTGCTTCTTTATAGTCGGTTGACGTGCCTTTACGTGGTTTCTTATTACTCAATCTGCATTTATTATTAGTACTCACTGAGTTGGAGTACTTACTTTACTCCCTGCACCTCATGTCCAGATTCAGGCACTTCAGGTCCTTCTAGCAAGTGCTGATCCTTCCAGCTCAGGCGAATTTAGAGATTCTCTAGGTAGTTTCCGGCGTTCGCAGCCCAGAGCTTCTTCCCTTATATTATATTTCCTGTTTTAGCTTTGTGTTAGACTATGTAGACTTTCTTTGTCTTTATTAGGATTGTAGATGCTCATGACAGGTGATACCCCGATGTTGGGTTGTGTTGGCTTTAAATTCCGTAAATTGTACTGTTCACTGCTTATTTTAAGATTTTATCATGTTAAAGACTTAGTTCTATTATTTTAATTGCTTAAAATGAAGTGGAAAATATGTCGGCTGGCCTTGTTTTCATGATAGGCGCCATCACGACCGAGTACAGGTTTAAGGTCGTGACAGTGGGAGTATGGAGATTCTAAAAATATAAATTTTACTTGATTCCGAGATGAGGGCCCGAGGGGCATTTTGGTCATTTAACCTAGTTTCGCGTATTAGCTTAGAAACAATTAGTTCAATTAGTTACTTGAAGTGTTATATACATTATGCAATTTAGTTGAATAGATTTGGGCCATTTGAAGTCGAGTACTCGTGGCAAGAGCGTGGTTTCAGGTTGATTTTGAGTCGATTCGAGGTAAGTAGCTTGCCTAACCTTGTGGGGGACTTCCCCTTAGGATTTGGTATTGTTGACATTTGAAATGCCTTTTACGTGAGGTGACGAATGCGTACTTGTGCTAATTGTTGAAAATCCGATTTTTGCTAAAGTAATTAAAATTGTGTTTCTTCTCCTGTTATTACTACTTGCAAATTTAAACCTATTGTTAGCTTAGGGAAGCATGTCTAGGTGACTTAACTGCTTTATTTGCGCAAACTGCTTTACCTGAACTCTGTGCAGCATGCTAAGATAATAATACCTATTTGCCTTGATATGAAATTAACATTTCTGAATATTCTTCATGTTGCTGCTGTGTAGTTACATTTGGGGCTACGGATGTGGGATTCCGGTAGATCACCCTGCACAGTTATATGGAACTACGGGACTGCACCTAGTAGATTCTCCTAGTACTGGGTATTTACATTTGGGACTACGGAACGGGATTCCGTAGATCCTGCACATTGTCAGTTGGACTATGGGATAGGATCCTGGGAGATCCTTCGGATATATATGATGGACTACGGGACGGTATTCTGGGAGATCTACTGGATAGTATACTTGGGACTACAGGACGGTATCCTGGAAGGTCCTCTGATTGTTTTCCCTGTGTTAAGTTGTATTCTTTACTGTGACTTCCTTGCTACTGTTATAGCTGTGTTGTACCTTATATCCGGTGTTATTTCTTACTATTGCACTTGATTATAATGTCTTATCCTATAATGTTATACTTTGTTTTTTATTTAACCTCAGTAGGGCCTGACCTTCCTCGTTACTACCCGAACGAGGTTAGGCTTGACACTTAATAAGTACCGATGTGGTGTACTCATGCCATTTCTGCGCACATTTTTCATGTGCAGATCTAGGTACTTCCACTCCGTCTTATCACGCTTGAGGTGAGGTGCTTGTAGAGACTCCGAGGTATATTTGCCGTGTCTGCAGACCGAAGAGTCCCATTCTATTCTCCCTTTAAGTATTAGTCCTTCTATATTTCTTTTCTTTATTAGACATTCTGGAGTTAGATACTTGTAGACATTCGAAAGCTTGTGTTTCATGAGATTTCAGTTTTTGGGAAAATGTTGTTAGTTTTCGAGAGTTTGTATTGTATATGCCGAACGACAACTTAAATATTGTTTCACTTTGTTATTTCGGTTTTTAAATTAATTCTTTATGAAAATTATTTATTTTCCTCATTGTTAGGCTTACCTAGTCATAGAAACTAGGTGCCGTCACGATGGTTCACTGAGGGTCATGACATTTGGGGCCCTCTGTTTTGTATTTATTGTTCCAAATTTGATGTCTACCGTTGTTTCTCTATTTATGTTATTGTTTTTACTTATACTCGTACATGTCTATAACGAGTTCCTTGTTATAGCCTCGTCACTACTTCGCCGAGGTTAGGCTCATCACTTATAGAGTACATGGGGTCTATTGTACTCATGCTACACTTTTGCACTTCTTGTGTAGATACTGGTGGTTGTCCCAACGATGTTTAGTGGAGGGGTGCTCGGACTACTATTCATTTGGAGACTTGAGGTAGAGCTGCACAACATTTTCAAACCCTGATGTACCCTTCTTATCTATTGTACTGTTATTTCATTCAAACATTTGTATTTTCATTTTAGACCCTGGTTGTAGTATTTTATTTAGTAGCTCATGCACTTGAGACACCAGATTCCGGGATTAAACTAGATATCGTGTTTGGAGTTTAGTATATACTTTGAGTTTTACAGCTTTACCTTATTATTAAATTTGCATTTTTAATTGTTAAAGTGAATATTTTGTAGCTAATATTGGCTTTCCTAGCTAGTGGATATTAGGCACCATCACGACCCCGTAGTTGGGATTTCGCGTTGTGACAGATATATGCCATAGTGGTATCATATGATAGTTGATCATTTTTTTATTTTCTTTAGTTGTATTTTAAGTTAATTTTATTCAAAAATTATTTATATGAACATGTTTGTAGTGTTGGGATTTCCTTCTTCCTATGGACATAGATTATGTGTATTATGTAATACTTTTATAGTTATAGGCAGTTGTTGGAACGATCACGTACAACTATATATCATGTTAGTATAGTTATATAATATATTGGTATCATATGCTAGTTGGATCCTTTTTTGGTTGTATTAGCTGTATTTAATTGGAACACTATTTGATTTTTCTTTAATAACAGTAATATAGTACAATATCTTAAAATACTTTATTATATTAATATTTGGCAGACTATTTTTTATTTTTCTCTTTATACATGCGTGTTATGTAATAGTAGTATAGTCATATATAGTTGCCAGAAATTAATCAGTAGAATTGTATACCTTATTGGTATAGGTATATACCATATTGGTATTATATGGTAGTTAGAATATTTTTGATTATTTTAGCTGCATTTTAATTAAATTTTAGTATGAAATTATTTATACGAACATGTTTTGTAGTGTTGGGATTTCCTTGTACTGATAGACATAGATTACAAACCAAAGATAGCTTTGGATACTAACTACAACATCATTTGTGAGTTGAGAGAAAAAACAAAGAAGCAACTTCGGAAGTTTAGGAAAGCATGCTTTGGATATTTTTTGGATCTTCCACCAGTTATTGTGCAGATTCGAGTTATGTACCATTTACTTACTAGGGAACTATATCATGAGGTGAAATATGAGATGTAATTTTTGGTGAGCAATTCTAGGTTACGTTTTGGTTTGGGTGAATTTGCACTCGTTACAAGGGTGAAATGTAAGGTTGATACAAGTATAGAAAGCCCATCAGAGAACACGTTCATTTCAAAATAGTTTGGGGCTACATCTGTGATATAGAACCAACTAGTAGACTTGTTTACCTTGAAAATGGTTATTACAATTAGATTTGATTTTGTAGTTCTAACAATACGTAATTTATTTTAATACTTGTTGTTAGGCAATAGATCATAAGTGTGAGACTAGGAGATAAGGTAAGAGATTGGAGACAATATGTTATGCAAACTGAGTGGCCAAGAATTGGGGTCTCGAGCTATCCTATGCTGGGTCTCGAGGTCGAGCTAAAACGTTAGGCTGTGGATGGCTGATGAAGGACTAACAATCCTAAGAGCTTTGATGATGGCTCTTTATGATCAATAATGAGTAATAAATGAAGAACAATCTATGAAACACAATAAATGTAGGCAATAAAATCAAAGAGAAGAGAATGGAGAACGTTTAAGTTAGAGAGCAGAGAATGTTCTTTTTCTTGTATTCAATGTCATGGATCTTTCAAAATGATAAGGGCCCCCTTTATATAGGAGGGGGAATCCTTATATAGTACAAGTGCATTTATTACAAAGATATGCGACTGGTACATCCATTTAATATCATGGTACAGACTTGTACTAGTCTAGTAGACCTAGTCAGCTCTAACCACGTGCCTTGGGAATTTACCGTTTGTCCATCATAACCACTGATTTGCACTGCCCCAAGGTTGAACATAGAGAACCCTCGGGGTCGAACCTGGAGCTGCGCCTCGAGCCTCCTGGAGGCAGGTTATGGAGTGTCATGATGCTCAAAAAATTGGACTCTCCGATTTTAGGCGTATAAGAGACTATTTTTTGAAGAAGAAACGGGAGTCAAATGATGATGCGGCGAAGATAGCAGTTCTTTATTTTGTGAACACCTTATTAATTTCTATGGTCAAAACAAAGATTATTTCACAATAATACATTGACTTCGTTGAGTTTTAATAATTATCCTTGGGGTATAGATGTCATGATCGAAAATCACACCTTAAGGATCGTGATGACACCTAGTTTCTAAAAATAGGTAAGTCGATCGCTTTCCAGAGCTAAACCAATAAAACATGATATTATGAAACAAAGTTTAATATAAATATGGAAATAAAGGCGATACAAGCCAACACAATATTAATCACAACAAATATCCATGACTAGGTAGTATAGAGTCACGAGCTCTAATTGAGTACATAAAATTAACCCAAATTAAAATATTGTTCGAATAGAGAATTGACAACATAAATATGAAGAAAGGACTCCAAGGGACTGATACGCACAAAGCAGCTCTACCTTGAATCTGTGTGAACAAATAAGTTCTCACATATTAGGTCTGCCACCTTCAACACCTGGATCTGTACAAAAAAATATGCAGAAGTGTAGTATGAGTACATAAAGGTCGGTACCCAGTAAGTATCAAGAATAACCTTAGTAGCATGGTGATGAAGTTCAAGTCAAGAAACTCACTAGTTAGTTATAACATCTGCAAAATGCCAAGGACCGGCAACAACAATAATAACATAAGGCAATTTCTAGATCTCATAAAAATAATTGGTAACAATTTAGGACAAATAAAGGTCCAATGTTGATGATAAATCATCAAATTGAATCACACACATATCGCACCTCGTGCCCACATTATCAATCTCCCTCGCACGAAAAATGCCGCATGCCAATACATAAGTCACATGCACGACAAAGACCTCGTGCCACAATATAAGTCACACTCACATAAAAAGAGACCTCGTACACCATGTATATCGTACATATGTCAATTACAAATAACATGTTCAAGAGGGAGTTCTCAAAAATCAAATAAAGTAAAGCATGATAACAACTTCTATATTTCAATCTGTATGTTACCAACAACTCGACATAATATGAGATAATAGCTCCATGCAAGTAATTCCATCTTGGCAACCAAAATATCAAGTAATGATGGAGACACATATTAGCACATAGGAAACAACAAAACAAATCACGTAGAATGCATGATACACAAAAGAAGTTATAAAATTTTCCAACACAAGAATAATAACAAGAGTCACTCTGATGTGATACATATCAAAATCATAAAATCATCCTTATGACATCGCATGAGCTTTACATTTTTAAAAACATTTTTCCGAAATAGTTTCACGAGCATAAGCCCCATTATCTCGTCGCATGTGCATCACAATGAAGTACTTCCACTAACTTGCACCACGTGCATAAGCCCCCCTATCTTGCCGTATGTGCATCAATATACACACCACCATTATGTCACCGCATGTGCATCTCCATAACAACACAACAACCAACTACACACCACATGCACATATGTCACAACGTCGCCTGAACAACAATTCCAATGCCACACAATACCTATCCCATGATTCAACAATAATAAGTATAAAAATAACAACAATAACACAAGATTACGAAAAGTAAATTAACAATGAATGTGCTTCACATAACAACAAATTCAATTTAGGGAATATTAACAACCTAAGGGTTTAATATGGTCAATTACCACACATAAGCCCATGTTCCCACTCATCACCTCGTGTACGCATCTTTTCACGTAGTACAAGTAGTTCAAATAGATCAAATCGTATGAATCAATTTCCCTACACAAAGTTAGACAAGATATTTACCTCAATTAGGCCAACTCAATACCCAAAAAATACTTTTCCATTAAAATTCACCTCCACCGACTCAAATCTAGCAAACAATGACTCAATAATATCAAGCAATACAAGAGAAACCAATTTTATGAATAAAGTTATAATCTTTACATTTTTTCCTAGACAACAAAAGTCAACCCTGGGCTCGCCTGGTCAAAACCCGAGTCAAGGGGTAGATCTTGACTACCTATAACCCCACGAGTCCAAATATGTGTTTGATTTTCAAACTCGAGTCTAAATCAACTTTCAAATCTCATATTTTTTTTAAACATAGTAAAAAATTCCTGAAATTTCTCTTCAAATCCCATGATTTTTATGTTAAAATCCATAAACAATCATGTTACAACAACAACAACTACCCAGTAAAATCCTACTAGAGGGGTCTAGTGAGGGTAGTGTGTACGCATCCCTTACCCCTACCCCGAAGGAGTAGAGAGGCTATTTCTGAAAGACCCTCGGTTCAAGAGAATTTAAAGACAAAAAGAGAAAATATTAGTTTCACTACAGGAGAAATAGGAACATATAATGCAAAAGAAAAATACAAAGCAAAACGATGGCTAGTAAATAGGTCCTGCACCGAAAAGAGAAAATAGTAAGACACGACATTGACACTAGCTATCTTAGATAAAAACTCTACCAGACTAGGCTCACAAAGGTACAAATTAAGGCAAGACACAAATACATCCTAGCCTACAACCGTAATAAACAATCATGTTGTAAAATAAAAAATGGAGTCAAAATCACTTACCCAATGGTT
This sequence comes from Nicotiana glauca, assembly GCA_026770625.1. NCBI lineage: Eukaryota > Viridiplantae > Streptophyta > Magnoliopsida > Solanales > Solanaceae > Nicotiana > Nicotiana glauca. Next base: position 41,633 of record MU716076.1, read on the forward strand.
TGGTATGAAAATCCCCTCCTAAAATCGCCTTCCACCAAGTATAGGGCTCAAAATGTGATAAATGAGACTAAGTCCCGGAATCCCAACCTTTGTTCAGCTGCGGACGTTGCAAAATGCAATACTCGCAAATGCGAAGAGTGCATATTAAATGCGATGCCTAACAAATCCATGGAATGTTGCAAATGCGACCTTGATATTGCATTTGCAAAGTCAGTTCCCTTTGCAAAAGCAACCAAAAAGTCGCAAAAATGAACAACTCCCAGCCTAATCCCTCTTTACATTTGTGAGGCTAGCTTTGCCAATGCGAAGCCTACCACCAACTACTCCCTTCGCAAATATGAATTGGTGTTCGCATTTGCGGTAGCTGCAGAACCAGCACACTAGTTGCTGAGAACAAGCCCAAACCAATTTGAAATGCGTCTGAAACCCACCTGAGCCCTTGGGGCTCCACACCAGACATCCACTCAAGTCTAAAAATATCATACAAACTCAACCGCATTATCAAAACACTAAAATTACATCGAAATCACAAATCAGACACCAAAATACATAGAAAATTACAATAAACTCAAGAATCGCTAAATTCACAACTGCGCGTCCGATTCCTACCGAACTATCTCGGAATGGCACCAAATATTGTACACAAGTCACAAATAATACATCAGATCTATACCAAGTCTCAAAACCACAATATGAACCCGATAGCCATACAGTCAATCGATGATGAAACTTAGGAAATTTTTAAACCTTCAAATTGCTGATTTTCGCCAATTAGAGCCAAGATCTTCTAGAAACACCCAAATAAAAATTTGGGCATACGTCCACATCCATAATCACCATCTAGGCCTAACAGAACCATCAAAATTTCGATCCAAGGTAAAATACATAAACGTCAAACTTGGTCAATCTTTTCAACTCAAAACTTCTAAGTTAAGAATCGTTCTTCGAAGGAAAATACCAACCAATAAAAGCCCAAAACCGACCATATACGCAAGGCATAATACATCATATGAAGCTACTCAAACCTTTGAAAAACCAAACAAAATGCTAATGGTCAAAATGACCAGTCGGGTCGTTACATTCTCTCCTACTTAAACAAGCATTCGTCCTCGAACGTGACAAGAGTCATTCCAAAGCCATCAAATCACTGTATAAAATTATCATACCTATACCCATGGGTGATTCCATGTCACCCCAATCCATATAAGTCAGACAATAGAACCCAACTGAAGATCTTTACCTCAACCTTAGTTCACAACCCTTAGAACCCAATCTCCAATATTCAGAATTCATATAAGACCCAAATCTTGCATCTATACACAGTAGAATTGGAACGAGCAGTCCATAACCAAAACCCAAGATATAATCACTTGATATACCGTGACTCAAATACTTATAGCAATAATGTAAAACCATAATGGCTGCTCAATAGCAAATTTGGTTTCGGTATAAACCTCATATCAAGTAAAACCATGTCCAAATAATTAGTACACTTCCAATGATGAAAGTAACACACAAACAGTAATAACCACTTATCAGATCAACAAGTCGCGAATCTTTCTTGCCTGATAAAAACCATTGCCAAATTCTGAACTAACTAATGATGTTATTCTTCTAAATATAATTTAATCAAGTCTGATAACACTCATTCTAGGTCCAATAACCTCAACTCATCCAATACAAGATGCTCAATCGACATGACACACCAGCACCACCTCGAGTCATATACCGTGCAATCCATGCAAAAAAATAAGCAACACCTCAAATAAACCCAAAGATGGAAAGAGAATTAAATGAGAGAACCATCCCGCAAGCTCAACAGATACCCCACAAAGCGCAATGCTATGAACCTATCACATAAAGGAGAAATAAAATGCACGAAGTAAGCACGAAGGATCATATCCCAACGTCATTCTGATGCGATAAGTGACCCAATGCAAATACCAGTCCATAAGGAATACCTATTGCCTAAATCTCGTACTCACCCAACACATGTATAAAAGCAACATCGATCATGCTAAGCGCATAACCATAATTATGGTTAAACGGATAACACATTATACCAAAGACAGGAAGTCCATAACTAAGGCACAATCAACCATTCAACTCCCTAAGAGCCATCTTTCTCGAATTTCACTACAAAGCACAAACAAAACTGCATCATGTGTAAAAATAGTCAACAGTCTAACTATGTATCATAGCACAGAAGAGTAACACATGGAACACATCAGAACTCGAATAAGATTAACTTCGACTGATAACACACCCCTCAATAATAGATGCGTTAAGTAAGCAAATCCGACCTGATATAGAATACATATTGTCATTAGTCCTACCAGTGGCATCCAAATAAATTTCGATCCCCCCTCAAATAGGTGGATAGCCTCCGAAAAGTCCACAATAACATATCCATAACACATACAATTAGTCGTCAATCTCTTAACATACCTTTACCATCAACAACCATGGAACAATCTGCCTTTGGGAATTCTCCTCCCTAGAGTACAAGAATCATCACGTCCGATCCCAACTCCACTACTCAAATGACTGACACATTCCTCCTACACAATTATCTCATAAGAAATACTTCCATAGTTATTTCGTGCCACATAGCAAAAATTTGAAAATCAGTATTTGGTGAACCAAGCGATTACGGTAATACTAGTCAAACATCTGCATATCGAAGCATAATGCACCTTTTGAAATACACAACCTTCTCAAGTGATATCAGATAGTTCTAGCATTCTTTTTAACATATGAAATAGTATGTATTGTCTAAAACTCATGACCTCCCCTTCAAAACTGAATTGCAACTTATACATGCAAATCTCAATCCCACACGTTGCATTGCATCTATCATGCCATCATACGAAAACACGAGAACCATATTATTAACTTTGAATCACAAGAAAGATACATACTCCATCAGCCAGTAAACTTCCATTTGACCCCATTCAGAAGAGAAATTACTGCGTCGTACGAAAGCCCATAAACCAGTGTTTTCCCTCTAAAATACTAATATACCCACTATAAAGTGTCTGTAACGATCCGACTGGCTGTTTGGAGTATTATGGCCTTGTTTTCCATTTAATGCTTATTCTATTCTCAATTATCTTTATGTGACTTTCTGAGGTGGTTGGTTTGGTTCCAAATATATTTTGAAATAAGTTGGGACACTTAATTATATGGTTGGAAGCCTAAGTTGAAAGAGTTGATAAGATGTTGACTTATGTATAAATGACTTTGGAATAGAAATTTGATGGTTCTAATAGCTACGTATGGTGATTTTGGACTTAGGAGTATGTCCAGATATGGATTTGGAGGTCGTTAGGTGATTTTGGCTTGAATTGGCGCAAGTTGGAAAAATTGAAGTTTGGAGAGTCGAGATGTTTGGCCAAGAATTGACTTTGCGGTTGCCAGCTTTGGACTTTTGTTCCGGAAGATGGAATATGTATGTTGTGTCATTTATGACTTGTGTGCAAAATTTGAGGTTAATCAGAGTTGTTTCGGCATGATTGGGCATTAGTTTTGGAAGTTAGGAGTTCATAAGTTCTTTAGGCTTGAATCGATGTGTGATTCGTGGTTTTAGTTTTGTTTGATGTGATTTGAGGCTTCAAGCAAGTTGTTATGATATTTTAGGATATGTTGGTATGTTTGTATGGGGTCCCGAGAGCCTCGGGTGTGATTCTGTTCATGTTCAAGACATTTTTGGACTTTGATGAAATGCTGATTACTATTGCTGGTCTCCTTTTTTGCGATCACGGAGAATGAGATGTGTTAGCGAAGAGTTGTTGTTGGTAGCTGGGGAAGTTTTGCTACGAATTTGTGAGTATGGGTTTGCAATCACAAAGCTTGGGAGTTAGTGAATCAAGCATGCTTGAGCTGGGTTGCGTCCGCAAAGAATGAAGAAGCGGTTGGGAAGTCCACGTGAGTGTTATTCACGATCTGTGAAGTAGTTCGCGATCGCGTAAGTTGAGGATTCTGTGCATCTCGTTCGCGATTGGTTGTCTACGTTCACGAAGAGTAATTTAGAAGGCTGTGATTTTGTTCTTTGCGATCTCTAGGGACTTTCTGCAGTCGCGCAGAGGAACATCTGTGCAGAATTTAAGATTTCAAAAAAAGAGGGTTAGAGTATTATTTCATATTTAGACTTTGGGAGCTCAGATTGAGGCGATTATTGGAGGGATTTTCAAAGAATTGATTGGGATTCGAGATAGTTCGGAGGCCGATTCACGAGGCAAGGGACTGTTAGAGTAGATATTTGCACGTTTTTAGATCCAGGTACTTCTGGATATGGTGGGTGCTAGATTGGAGCATCAAATGCTTGGAGTCTATTGAGGTAGCTGCCTTGGTGTCCACAGACCTTGAGTTTCCTTCTTTTTTTATTTGCACTACTCTATCCTTCTACATGGTTGTTTTAAGCAGTTAGACCATATTCTCATATATATGCTCATGTGCTTAATGACACCCAAATTTTGGGAGATTTTGTATTGAGTTGTGGTATTTTCTTATTATTTATTATGATATTTTCACTATTAAACTTATTTTATTGTGTTTCAATTTAAGATGCTTGGTTATCTGTGGATGTCAGCTTGCCTAGTACTATGATAGGCGCCATCGCAACATTTTGAGTTTTGGGTCGTGACAAGTTGGTACTAAAGCCTAGGTTATGTAATTCTCACGAGTCATGAGCACGTTTAGTAGAGTCTTTGGATCGGTATGATGGCATCTGAACTTATCTTTGAGAGGCTGCCGAACCCTAAGAAAAATTCCACCTTCTTGCATTTTTGTCATGCAAATTTGTTGATCCTAGAAACTAAACTTCTATTATTCTATTATCTCACATATGGTGAGGACACGTGCTGCTGGATCGGGTGGGCAACCACCAATAACACCTACTAGGGCCACGAGAGGTCGGAGCTACAGTAGAGGCCGAGGTGTAGCTCGTACAGTAGCTAGACCAGCACCTTTAGACCCATCAATTACTCCAGCTCAGGAGCATGTTCTAGATGTGACTGAGGTGGTGAGACCTGCTCAGGCACTAGCTATGACCATTGCAATTCTAGGCCTTCAGGAGGCTCAGGCCCAAATATTGATTGTATGCACTAGACTTGATCTTGTGGTTTCAGTTCCGGCCGCACCAGCCACTTCTCAGTCCGGGAGAGGTTCTCAGGCTCCCACTGCCCATACTCCAGAGTAGGTGGTGTAGGGACATAAGCCACCGGGGGTACTACCAGCCCAATCGGTTGCAGTTGCTCAAGCCGAGGTGGGTCCCATTATGAGTGATGAAGAGTAGAAGAGTAGAAGAGACGAGAGATATTTGGGAGGCTCAATCCTCCATCATTTAGTGGGGATGAGTCAAAGGTTGCTTAGGACTTCTTGGATAGGTGCCAATGGATTCTTTGCATAGCAGGTATTCTAGAGAGTAGTTGGGTATCATTTATTATTTTTCAGCTATTGGGGGCAGCCTTCCGATGGTGGGAGGACTATGAGCGCAGCAGGCCAGCCTATGTTGCACCACTTACATGGCACGCATTCTCCGTTCTCTTCTTGGAGAAGTTTGTACCACCGACCCACATAGACGATTTGTGTAGGAAGTTTGAGCAGTATGCCAGGAAGTTATGTCCGTGATCCAGTACGAGAAGAGATTTTCGGAGTTGGCGCGTCATGCGTTCTGGTTGGTCCCACAAATAGGTAGAGGATTAGGAGGTCCATTTATGTCCTCAATAATGGACTGCACTGTGTTATGACTCTGGAGATTGCATCAAGTGCTAGGTTCGATGAGTTGGTTGATATTGCTTGGTCGCTAGAGCACGTCCGTAGTTACGAGCAGAAAGAGATAGGAGAGGGAGGCCAAGATGCCTTGTGGTTTGGGTGGTTTCTGCGGTGTTTCTTCTAGAGGTCAGTCCTACCACAACAAGGGTTGTCCTTATAGGCTATCATGCCCTGACCTTGAAAAGCATGACTAGCGCTAAACCAAGATGCCCCGGTCAAGCAAGCCTATTAGATGCTATCTTCCCGACCTTCCCACAATAAAGTTAAGACGTACTCGATTAATTAGACAAAGAGAAGATTACGTGAACAACACGGATTTCATTTCCATTAGAGATTCCATCAAGAGTTCCCAAAATATTACATTACACATTCATAGAGAAGTAATGTTATAATTAATTAGATAATAGAAAGTCATACAAGTACATTACTAAGAAATTTCATTAGTTACATCATTGTTAAGTTTCAAAATACATACAGCATTCGATTTAGTGGAAAAAGAGTCCAAAACACAACATAATCCATTGACCTTTTCCACACACATATACCCTATAAATAAATACAAAGAGTACAAAAAAAGTGTCGGCAACAAGGCCACGACTATAACTCAAGTACAATACATAAGGAACAAAAGATGTACGACCCTGAAATGAAATGGGGCTCATCAAGATTTCTAGGAGGAGTATATCGCTAACACTGGTCGATGCCGCCTACTGTGGAGCCACATGTATCAATTAAAGATACAACTCCCCGATAAAAGGGATGTTAGTTCCGTCGAATATCACTAGTATGTATAACTAAATACTATTTCATTAGAAAGAACAATAATACAAGAAAAAATAATCATGAAATCAATAGAAACCTTAAAAATAACTACAACATCAAATTAAGGATCACATAAACTTTCAAGTAATTTTCATAGCTTTAGATTGAGATATCTTTAATATTGACACACCATCATCCATAGTACCACTACATTCTTATGTGGAGTCGATCATGACTTGATCGGCTAGGTCGTCTCATTTGAGATATTAAACACAATCACAATTTCATTCTCAAATTCCAGTTTCAATTTTTCCAGCACAAGTACCACCATGTGTGCAGCATGGTGTCCGATTACGATCCGATCGGCTAGGACGTCTCGCCCGAGACATTACCATTTTCTATCAATCATCTCATTTCATATTTCTTCCAAGTATTTCAGTTCATCGGCACTAGTGGCCACAGTTGTTATATCGTACCTTGGCCCTTGGCCGTATTTTATATTTCATACTCACGTTAATCATTCAAGCATTATCATCATTCTCAACAAACAAGCCTTTCAATTCAAGATATTAAGTATACACGTGATCAATTATAAGTCTTAGGCATATAGAGGCTTTCACATACTTTGGCATAACAATTTTTATTCAAATTAACTTGAAGTCTAGGCAATTGTAGCACATATTTCGTATCTTAAAACACCTTTAAATGATAAGGTTGTCACACCTCCTTTTCACTACCCCCGAAAAGGATATAAGGGATTTTTTCCAATTTATGTGACAATCGAGACAAGATTATTTATTTTTCAGAGTCGCCACTTGGGATAATTTATGGTGTCCCAAGTCGCCGATTTATAATCTCGAATCGAGAAAGTTGACTCTTATTATGGTGTGCGAACACATAAATCCGGGTAAGGAATTCTGTTAACCCGGGAGAAGGTGTTAGGTATTCCCGAGTTCCGTAGTTTTGGCACGGTCGCTTTGATCATAATTGGCTTAATTAAAATTGTTTAACTATTCATTTTGGAACCTATGTGCTTTCGTCTCTTTTATTTAAGAAATTATCTTGAAAACAGGTCACGCGCACGTGTACCCATTTGTTTGATACGTCAAAAAATATGTCACGCATATGTGTCCACAATTAATGACGCTTTATTATTATTAAGAAAAGTTTGGTCGAAGTTGTACGAATGCATACCTCGATTTAATTTTAGAATCATAACTATGTCACGTAAATATGTACACAATGACGATGATAAATTACGTCGCACCTAAAGCAAGCTACAAATATTTATTTTAGAAACTATAATCATGTCACACGAACATGTACATAATTATGATAATAAATTCAAAATGCGCCTAACGGTTAGCCTACAGAGTGTGGCCGGCCTAGCATGCTCCTAGCGATCCGAGTAATTAAAAATAAGATGTGAATAACAAAAAAAAATTTATGCCCAAATTCCTTCTCGTTACTAACCAAACCCAAAATCCAACTTCAATTTTGTTTTTTTTTAAAAAACCTATGGCCTTGTTAGCTACCATATTAATAGAGACAAGTAAAAATAATAGAAATTTCCTATAAAAGAAACCCGACTCATTTAACTGAGTTCTCTCTGCCACGAATAATTTGTCTAAAAAAAAACAAAACCTCTATTTAGCTTTTAAATCCAAACATTAACATGGCTTAACCAACATATCATAATCAATGAAAATGCAAACATTTGCAATCATATTTTCATAAACTAATTGATTCATGTCTGCTCACAAATGACGTATAAATGGAAAATTTAACCTAAGTAAACCAATTACACGGCATTCATAGTCATATCAGATCAATTCATAGTCGTGTCAGATTAATAGAAAGGAGATTTAAAACTCAGAGAAGGAAATTAACCTCAAAGAGTGACAAGTGTTCGACTACAGTAGCCTCATATGAGTGGAGAAATGGACCGAAACCCAAATGGAAAACAGAAACTCGAACATAAAACCAAAGTCGCAGTGGTGAACCCCGAGCGGAAAACCTGTTGGCGACCTCAAAATTCAACGCAAAACTCTCTGGATCTCGATTTTAATTGGTTTTCTGTCGATTTTTTCTAGTTTTTCATCTATTTCCTTATGTCTCTGTGTGTATCTTTTTAGTGGAGCTCAAAAATGGCTGCCATCTACCATTAAGGAATGAAGAATTAAGGGTGTTTGGGTGGTTTCAAATCGGATTGAAAGGGGGAGGGGTCCTTTTGGTGATCTGCCGTTGCTCTCTTCTTCAAAGAGATGAGCTCTCTTTTTATTATTATTTTTTCATTAGCTTTTTTAGGTCTCTAGCTTTTTAGGTTGGGGAGGTACTCCCTCTATGAAAATGGCTGAAAGGTCTAGGTCTAGGGTGTCCCTTTTTTAAATCTAAATCTAGGGTTTTAGGGGTATTGGGCTTGGGTTATTATGGGTTAGGTCCAAAAATTAGATCTAAAAAATGGGTTGTTTGAGCCCGAATTTTATTCTTTTTCCGTGAACAAGACTAAAAATACGACCTCATTCACCAATTAATTCTGCTTAAGTAAACTATTAAAATAAGATAAACCATTAAAACAAACCTATTTTTTTTGTTGGTATTTTTTAAATATTATACTAAAAGATAAAAATGGAATTAGATTAATTGCAAAAAATTAAAATAATATTCCTACAAATAAAGTGGAACTATTTTTGTATTTTAAAATTTTATGTAAAGTAGATAAATTAAAAGTAACTAGATCAACTATTAATTAGCTAAATAAAAGAAAATATTTTTGTAATTTTTATTTTTCTGATAAAATAAAGTAAAAGAGCCAAAACTATTTGAAATAACTATATTAGACCTAAATTAAGTATTTAAATACTAAACTATAAAAATTTTGGGGAGGGTCAAAAATTAAATGTCTACAGCTGCCCCTTTTTGACTGGAAATACGAAGTATTTTCACACAAAGAATGACTAGACGAGTTTTTTTGACCCGACCCTTATTTAGGGAGATCTAAAACTAAGATAAAGGAGAATGTGACCGAGCCTTAGCATCTGAGCTGCCTACATATCCCTGGCTATAAAGGAATCAGGCCACGGGTAGTTCAGAAGTAAAAACAGTGATGGAGTATACTGAGGTGTAGAGTTGATCGAGGTGCTGTTCCATCGATGTTCCGGTCCGCAGTCCCATTATTACATCAAAAATAAAAAAAATGAAAAAGTCTAGCTAAGCCTGTTACTACAAGTTACAAGATTCCTATCTATATATCTTCTGAAGTTTGATCTTGAGTCTTGAATGGTTCTTCATGCAGACTTTAGATTCGAACCTTGGTGCTTGTTAGCTATAGGTTCTAGCTCGTTCTTCTTCAGCTTTACGGATCAAGATCGGACATATAGTGCTTGTCACTTCAACCATGTCTTGAGCAGTTCACATCTTTCATCTGCTTCTGCATTTGGATTCACTTCTTTCTTTTTTTCTTTTTTTTTTTTTGGATTGAGACTTCTTTTTTGGTCATCTAGGATTATTGACCCGCATTCTTGCCGCGAGCTTTTGCTACTTCTAACTTTAATTGAATACTCAAATGACTTTCCTTGTTCTCCAGGTGGGCGCCTGATTGCCAAAACTTAAACTATATTCCCTTGTTCTCAGGGTGGGCGCCTGATTGCCAAAACTTAAACTATATTCCCTTGTTATCCAGGTGGGCGCCAGATTTCCAAAACTTGAACTGTATTTCCTTGTTCTCCAGGTGGGCGCCTGATTGCCGAAACTTGAATTGTATTCTCTTGTTCTCCAGTTGGGCTCCTGATTACCGAAACCTGAACTGTATTCCCTTGTTCTCCAGGTGGGCGCCTGATTGCCCAAACTTGAACTGTATTCCCTTGTTCTCCAGGTGGGCGCCTGATTGCCAAAACTTGAACTGTATTCCCTTGTTCTCCTGGTGGGCGCCTGATTGTCGAAAATTGAACTATATTACCTTGTTCTCCAGGTGGATGCCTGATTACTGTATTCCCTTCTTCTCCAGGTGGGCTCCTGATTTCCGAAAACATGAACTGCATTACCTTGTTTTCCAGGAAGGCGCCTGATTGCCAAAACTTGAACTGTATTCCCTTGTTCTCCAGGTGGGCATCTGATTGCCAAAATCTTTAAATGTATGCCCTTGTTCTCGAGTGGGCACCTGATTCCCAAAACTTGAACTGTATTCCCTTGTTCTCCAGGTGGGTGCCTGATTACCAAAATGTAAACTGTATTCCCTTATTCTCCAAGTGGGCACCTGATTTTTGAAAACTTGAATTGTATTCCCTTGTTCTCCAGGTGGGCACTTGATTACCAAAACTTTAAATATATTCCCTTATTCTCCAGGTGGGCCCCTGATTGTTAAAACTTGAATGTATTCCCTTGTTCTCCAGGTGGACGCCTGATTGCCAAAACATGAACTGTATTCCCTTCTTCTCCAGGTGGGCGCCTGATTGTCAATACTTGAACTGTCTTTCCTTATTCTCCTAGTGGGCGTCTGATTGCCAAAACTTGAACTGTATTTCCTTGTTCTCTAGGCGCACGCCTGATTGCCAAAACTTGAACTATATTCCCTTGTTCTCCAGGTGGACACCTGATTTCTAAAACTGGAACTGTATTGCCTTATTTTTCAGGTGGGCGCCTGATAGACAAAAATTGAACTGTATTCCAATGTTTTCCAGGTGGGCGCTTGATTTCAAAAAACTTGAACTGTATTCGCTTGTTCTCCAGGCGGGCGCCTGATTGCCAAAACTTGAACTGTATTCCCTTGTTCTCCATGTGGGCGCCTGATTGTCGAAACTTGTAATGTATTCCCTTGTTATCCAGGTGGGTGCCTGCCATTACAACAAAACAGACAAAACAAAAGAAACTTTTCTGCCCCATTTTGGTACCTGGGCACATCTGTGAGTGTTAATCGAATCATGTTACCTAAAAGAGCTCTAAGAATTTAAAAGCTAAGTCCCATTATCCAGGAAGGCCCTCAATACTTCAAATTAAATCTCATCTTAAGAGTGACAACTTTACAGCTAAATTATATTTCCTAAAGGTATAACTTATGATAAATCTTGTTATCTATGAAGGTCTTAAAATTTAACTAGGTCCCATTATCCAAGAGGGTCCTCAGAACTTTTGAAATTAAATCCCATCATCTAGGAGGGCCCTGAAAATTTTAAATTAAATTTCATTATCCAAGAGGGTCCTGAAAATCCAAGAATGAACTTACCTGAGCCATGCTCTCTTCTTGGAGGATCTCTGTAGAATGAACAAAATTCCTTGCTCCTGAACCATGCTTTCCTCATGGAGGGTTCCTGCATATCGAACAAATTTCTTTCCCCTTCTCAAACCGCCTTTGTGCTGACCTAATTTGGGCTCGACACTTGAAAAATTCAAGCTTCCATGCTTTGATTTGGACATAGTCTTCTACTGTATTTGGCCAAGCTTCTTTTTGGCCAAAAGTGTTTTTTTTGTTGCTAAAAGCACTTTTGGCCAAAAATTTAGGTGTTTGGCCAAGCTTTTGGAAGGAAAAAGTGCTTTTGAGGAGAAGCAAAAGCAGTTTTGGAGAAGCAGAAAAAAGTAGCTTCTCTCCAAAAGCACTTTTTTGAGAAGCACTTTTGAGAAAAATGCACTTAGAAGAAGTTTTTTAAAGCTTGGCCAAATACTAATTGCTGCTCAGAAGTACTTTTCAAACTAATTAGCCAAACACAAACTACTTCTCACCAAAAGTACTTTTGAAAAAAAGCACTTCTCAAAATAAGCTGATTTTTGCAGCTTGGCCAACCGGGCTATTCGTCCCTGTTTCGAACAAAGAAAACTTGTGAGTTTAAACATGGTGGTTGGTTTGTGGCCTTGATTTTGAGGGCGATTGCTCCTTCACTTCACATGATAACTTTGATTTCAACTCGAAAGATCTTGCTTGTTTATTGACTAACCACTTTCTCTGTCACCCTTATGATAGAAGATACCTCTGATTCGTTCAAACCCAAACCCTCTATCTGTTGCATTTTGCTCATGAATTGACATATACCGAACCTTTGTGTTTCACATGAATCCCAAAGCACGTTTATTGTTACCAACTCAGTGCGCGTAATGTTCTTTCCTGACGTATGCCATTGGCTTCAGCCTTGAGGTCTATCGCTCCTTCACTTGCCATGATAACTTTGATTTTCACTTGGAAGACCTTGCTTGTTATTCGTTAATCACTTTCTCTGTCAACCTTATCACAGAAAATACCTTTGATCCATTCAAACCCAACACCCTCTATTTGTTGCATTTTCATGAATTTACATATACCGAACCTTTGTATTTCATATGAATTCCAAAGCACGTCAATTTTCACCAACACAGTGCACATACTACTCTTTCCTAACTTAAGCTACTTTGATGTACTATCCAGAATCCGCTTTGTGCACTTGGAAAGCTAGTCGCAAATTTTAAAGTCATTTCTCACTTGCTTTGAGCTCAAGAAGAGGACTTAAACAAATCAAGAGGAACATAGTATGGGGATAATGGAAAGGAAGGATATCTAACAGGAAAATCACCAAGTAGAAACTTATCAAATGTGGATACCAACTCTAATGACAATGACATGCACTTTTGGATTAAGTGGCCTAATCTGTCAAACAAGTATAATATTCAAATCTTGTTGTACCTCTTCGTCGTGAAACTGGGCTTCAATGCTCCGATTATCCTATCTGATTCACGATCCTTATTCGACTTGTAGTGCCCGAAGGGTTTTCACCATCAAACCTCTCTCATTTTGTTCTTTCTCTCAACTCACTATTGCCTTATGGTACCTGTGAAGGTTTCACNGAATAACAAAATATCAAGATATTAATAGTATCGAAGTCTGATGAAAACTAATGAACACAACGGTGTGATAAGACAGTTCAATGAGATATAATACTGCAAGAGAAAACAGAAACACAGAGTAAATACAGCAAAATTACAAGAATACCGACGAGGGTCTCCCAGGATACCGTCCTGTAGCCCTTTACCTCAATTGTCCAATGAAACTCCCGAGATACCGTCCCGTAGTCCAAATGTCATATCAATATCAAAGGATCTCCCGGGATACCGTCCCGTAGTCCAATCATCAGTGTGCAGGGGGGTCTCTCGGGATACCGTCCCATAGTCCCAACATAAAACTGCAGGGGGATCTCCGGGGATACCGTCCCGTAGTCCCAAAATAAAATGCAGGGGGATCTCTCGGGATACCGTCCCGTCGTCCCAAAATTAAATGCAGGGGGATCTCTCGGGATACCGTCCCGTAGTCCCAAAATAAAATGCAGGGGGATCTCCCGGGATACCGTCCCGTAGTCCCAAAATAAAATGCAGGGGGATCTCCCGGGATACCGTCCCGTAGTCCCAAAATAAACAAACAAGGGGAAACTCCCGGGAATCCCGCATCCGTAGTCCCAATGTAAATGCGCAACCAACATCAGAGAAATATTCAGAATTAAAGTACAACAATACAAGGCATCAAAGAACACTGACCTAACATATTCCACGTAATCACAGTTAAGACAATTTAAACAAATAGGCAGCTTGGATCAATTAAACATGCTCTTCTACGCTAGCACAGGCTATGAAAGCAAGTAAAGTGAGGCAAATATGAAAGAGAATCCAAATCAAGTAGTTAAGTAAAAATCCGGGTTTCAACAATTTGCTCAAGTACGCGCTCGTCGCCTCACGTACAAGGCATTAAATTACCAATTATCATATCCTAAGGGACGAAGTCCCCCACACAAGGTTAGGCAAGCCACTTACCTCAAACCTGTGCGAAATCAACTAGGGAACTATGCCCTTGCCACGAGTATCCGACTCCAAATGGCCCAAATCTATTCAATTCAATNCACTATTGCCTTATGGTACCTGTGAAGGTTTCACCAATAAGACTCTCTCATTTTATTATTTCCTTCTTATTTCCTTTGATTCTACGGATGACAAGGCATTAATCATGGTGAAAACATCATATACTCTTGGCATGTCTAAACTCAGCACTATCAAAGATTATCTGGGAGGTCTTTTTTGGACTGTAATGTGGCTTTTGGACATGATTAGAAAGAAAGGATATCATAACGGCTCAAAATAACTAAGACAATATGGTTAATTTATTTACAACTTTTGCAATCCATTCTAAAAACTTTGCCCCAATTTCTAAAATAAGAGAATTTGATTCTTTTCTTTTTTTTTTCTTTTTCTTTTGATAGAGTTACTAAGAAAGAATGCCCCACTTTTGACTTCGTGGGATTATGAAATATTTTATTTAGTATGGCTGAACCGTAAGGCTGCCTACGTATCTTGTGATGAAAAGAATCAGGTCAAACGTAGTTCACATGACTACTTTTCTTACTATTTTCCTTTTTCTTTTTTTTTTCTTTTTGTTTTTCTCTTTATCTCTATTTTTCTCCTTTTTTTTTTGAATTTTCCTTTTGGAATGAAATTTCTAAAATAAACATATGGGGTCATGAACCTTTTTTTTTTTTCCGTATGACTCTAACTTGATTCCAAAAGAGGGTAGGTCAACATAATCAGTACAAGCTCAAAAGGGGTACCAAAGGGTATAAAGTGTTTGGATAGACGAAAGAGGGCCTCCCAATCTCTGAAAATGCTAAGTACAACATGTTTAACTTGGCAATGAAAAAGAAGATCATGCACAACATTTCTTTTATAACTTCGGCATTGATATCACTTATATGCTTTCCACTTTTCTTTAGCGCCTTGTCAAGTACAAAACTCTTGTTGGATAATTTCTTCACAATGGATACCCTCTGTCAGTTCAGAGCAAACTCCCTTGGCTTTATCTTGTTACTTGAGTTACACTTGATGTCACGACCCTAGTTCACCAATTGTGAACACGTCATGACGGCACCTAGTCTTCACGACTAGGTAAGCCTAACACATTGCGGAAGTAATAACAATTGCAAAATTTATAATCAAAACTAAATAACATGACTAATGTATACAGTTGCCGCCTGGCACATACACTTTAATACCAAATACTGAAGTAACCTCCAAGACCCGGAAACCCAC